>JBAMBJ010003472.1:0-34047 GCA_037043495.1 Drosophila recens
GCGGGCGTTTCTTCTTAATTTCGTCATTCACACGATCAAGCAATGCAGAGTTATATCCTTTGTTGCATTTTTCACCCTTTTTAAGATAGTCGATGTGTATTATTCCATGTCCATCCCAAGATACACTGGCAAAAACCTTACCAGCCCATCGACTTGCCTTCACACGCTTCGAACGGCTTTCACCGGCCTCTCGCCACTGAGCTGATGACCGATTGGACTCCGGAATGTAGTGATGGATCCAAGTCTCATCCATGGTGATATATAGACGAAATAATTCGCTTGGATTTCGGTTAAACATGTCCAAAAAGGACTTGGAATCGGCCACTCGTTTTTCCCTTTGATCAATATATAGGAAATGCGGCACCCATTTTACATTGAGCTTTTTCATATGCAAATGGTCATGCAAAATCGAAACCGATGACCCAGTCGATATGCCCACAGTCTCAGCAATCTCACGCACTTTGACTCTTCGATCAGTCAATACGATTTGACGGACTTGTCTGATGATCTCTGGGATAATCACCTCTTTTGGCCTTCCCGAACGCTTCGAGTCTTCGGTGCTCGTACAACCGCGTTTAAAGTTGGAATATCAATCGCAAATAGTTGATTTACCTGGAGCAGAGACCCCGTAATGCTAATCAAGCCATGTCTTTGCTTCTACGGTATTTTTTCCCATCAAAAAACAGTGTTTAATCAAAACACGAAATTCAGCTTTTTCCATTTTTCAAAAAACTCAAAAAGTTGCACAACAATAATATTTCTAACTCGATAGCGAAGCTTCCGATTGCGCTCAAATTTTCACTGGAGCCTAGAAATGAACTAGTCAGTCTAAAAAAATTTATTTCAAAATTTTAGTGGAGTGGCCTATGTGTCAGTCCGGGGACTTTTTGAACGATCTAGTAATTTAAAATGTGTAAAAAACACACTCGCATATAATGCTAAACAATCAGCAACTATTGCCTGTGCCTGTGCCTATGACTGTCTGCCTTGTTCAAGAATATGTAACATCAACAACGCATACATAAATACATAAAACATACTCGTATGTACATTGTTCTCTTTCACCTCTCTGTACTGAACTCTGTGCTGATCGATACAACGATTATTGAATGCTCTTCTCCAAAAATGTATGCAAATTGAAATATTTGCAACTAAATGGATATGATATACAGGTCAACTTTTATAGGAATATTCTAGATATTCCGATCTTAATTAAAAGTCAAATTTGGGTAAAAAAAAAAGAAACACTAAATTTTTGAGCTTTTTCTACTCCCATTTAAATATTCTCTAAAAAGGGGACCTAGAAAAATAGATCTTTAGTCGTACCATTTATTTGAAATCATCTTAACCAGCGGTGGGCACGAAATCTGTATTCGAGAGCACAACAATAACAACAACAACAGTAGGCAGAAAAATAGTTGGAAGCAGTCGCTGCTCCCAGAGCCACGGCGTGCCCACCACTGATCAAAAAATTTACAAAAACTATTTTAAACTATTTAAAAAGAAAATTCAACCGAATTAAGAAACAACAAAGCTACTTTTCTATAATACAAATGAAATTTTAACTCTGATATTTTGTCTTGTGTAAATTTTCTAGCTTTCATCCTTATTTTTGTTTCCTCAAAATTTGTTCATCGTTTTTACGTCTCTGTTTTTCTAATTCTTACAAAAGAAGAGTATTTACAAAACGGTTCGAGCGTCTTTAGTTGCCTGCCTTCAGTTTGTGGTTAGTTTTGTTTTTGTTTTTTGCTTTTTAGCATAGCAAACAATAATAGAAAATCTGGCAGCTCTCCCGCGGTGGCCACAAAAGCAAGCGCCCGGTTCAGAGATCGATTCGGAGGAGCGTGTTCTATGTTCCGCCCTGAGCACAAAACACAACACACAACAACACAACAGAACACACTCGCCAGCTACTTTGGCGGCTGTCGTCGACGTCGTCGTTGCGATATATATTTTTTCAATTTTTATAATTAGTATTTGTGGCGTGCGCTTTCGTAAATGTTGCTCTGATTTCTCGGACTGTGACTGACTGTTTGTTGTTTGCTTTCAAACGATACTCAAACTTTAACCCAGAACCCGCTGAAAACATAAAAAAATTAATTATAATAAAACAGAAAAAAACCCGCTAATTACGTTAGCCAGCTAGGCAAATGGCTCAAAGTGCGTGTACAAAAATCATAAAATGCATTGAAGCAGTTGCAGCAAATTGAAATTGAATTCGATTTTCATTCGCAATCGAAATCGGAATAAAAAATCGCAATCGGAATTGTCGCTGCTTCTGTTCTGTTGTGTGTCTATTTCTGTCGAAGAAGCTGCCAAATATCGTACAATTTCAATTATTTTTACAACACATAAATACGCTCTTTATATATGTATATTTAAATGTATATATACTAAGTACATATACTTAACTTATACAGACTGTACATACTTATATATAAATACTCTCGTCGATTTAATGCCAAAATACCAAAATATTGTAAATCGTACATTTAGTTAATTTCATGAATTAGATCTAAACAAAAGGAAGAATCTAACGAGCTCTCTACCAGTTAACAGTTTCAGCAACTATCTATCTATCAGATACAAATGGCATACATGCATATATATAAGTAATATTTGTCGGATTTCCGTCATCAGAGCAAAAGGAATTAAAATAAATTAGCAAAAAAAATAAAGAAACCCACGCGAAAAAATGGCCACATTTTTAAGTCGTTTTCATCGTGAGAAAAGCGAAAAGATTTTGCCAACTGAAAACAACAACAACAACAACAACACGAAGAAAACAGCTGACATGGAGGCGGCAGCAGCTGCGGCGTCAGCGGCGACAGCGACGCCAGCTGCACGGCCGCAGCAGAGACGCTACATGCGCAGCGCGACGGCAGCGAGCGTCACACAGCTGCTCTCCGAAAGCTGCAACAGTTTGCTGCAACGCTTTCGACGCAATCCGAGCGAACGACCTGATAACAAACAGCAGCAGCAGCAACAACAACTTCGACAACAACAACAGCAGCAGCAGCAGCAACGCAATCGGTAATCGATGCAGAAGAAATGAAGCAAATGAATTATATACACACACACACACATACGACGCACACTCGTATAAATTATTTTTAATTTTTTTCGTTTTGTTTGTTTTGTTTTTGTCAACCAACAAAAACTCGGTCAAAATGTTGCCAGACGCGTCATCATTTATTTTATTTTTATTTTCATTAGATTTGCCTTTTCTTTTTCTTTTTGTATTATTCGTTAATTTAAGTATGTAATTTGCCCCATTGCCGTTAGTTGCAGCGCAGCAACGCGCTGCTGCGTTTCTCAACGCGTTCTTCTTTCTATTTCGCTACAAAAGCAAAGAATTATGTAAACGTCGCTTTTAAAATCGCATCGGTTTTAAATTCAGTGCAAAAGTGTGAAAATATAACTTGAAAAATATGCAGACTGACATTTGTTCATCATTTTTTAATAAATAATTCCACTGTGCGCGCTTTAACAAAGAGAAAGAGTGAGAGAAGGGAAGGTAGTTCTTCCACAATGTATAGTTCTATCCCATTCATTTACATAAGTGCAATTGCTTATCTGTATTAATATGATTTCGATCATTTCTTGCCCAACTCATACATGCATAATTTGCAGCACAGTCGCAAAGTAAAGGCAACAGTTGATCAAAGCTTTGAAAGAGCTTTCAAGTTTGACAGCCTGCCTGTCGCTCTCGTTCTCTCACGCTCTCGCTCACTCTGTCTGCCGTCTGTCTGGCAACTCTCTGTGAGTTTTGTGCTTCCTGCTCTCTTGTTCTTTACTACGCGTAAGAAATTTGAATTCGCTCTCTTTGCTCTTGCTCTCTTATTTTGTGTTTATAAAGCAATTACTCTTTATTTATTTAAAATGCAAGCACATTAAATGCTCATTTCTCGCATAAAAGTAATTGTGTTTCATTGCGAGTTCAAGGCTTTTCCTCCAAGCTTTTTTCGCCGCAAGCCATTTCCAAACGTTTCCTTGTTTCAACATCAACTGACGGAAGTTCAGTTCACAATATTGAGATGCATTTTTCGAAAAAGAAGAAGCGCAAACAAAAGAATAATTCAGCTATTCATGCTGCCAACCATCCACCCACCCACTCGTTGATCACTTCTCTTCTCTTCTCTTAGTTGCTCTCTGAGGCATTCTCTTTGTCTGCTGGGCAAGTGCGCAATATTTTCACACTTTTTCACAAAAATAAAAACGATTCCTCAATCATTTTTGTAGCCGCACGGCATTTTCCAACATTTCTTTTTGGATTTTTTTTTTTTGTTTTCGATTCATCTACTGTGTGCGTATTTTCTTGGTCGAATTTTCCTCAGTTATTATTTAGTCCGTGTCGTGGCAAAACGCGCGCGTTCTCGTCGCGATTTGAGGCGCGTGGAAAACAACCGAAATCATCTCGAATACAAACAAATCTACACTGAACAAAACAAAATAGAAATAGAATAGGGAATATAGCATAAAAGTGTGCGTTATTAGCAATTCTTGTTTTGTTTTGGGCTTTTATAGTGCGCCAGCCATAGCCGAGGATAGCACTAACAACAACAACAACAACCACGAACGCTCCAAGACTCCAACGAATGAGAACAACAACAAAAACAAAAGAAAAGAGAGTCTAACAAAACAACAGAGACGTCGCCGCAGCTCGGAAAAAACGTCAAGCGGTCGAAGGCGACCCGAAGCGGAAAGAGACAAGGACAAGGAGAGGGATAGAGAACGTGATCGGGAACGGGAACGTGATAGGGAACGGGAACCAAACGCAATGAGCGATCGCCACAGACGTTACTATGCTGGCGGTGGTTTGGGCTACCATCCACTTGGCACCACTTCCACCACCAGTGGCAGTGGATCGGGGAGCAGCAGTGGCGCCCACCTCATGGGTCGCTATCAGAAGAGCTCGACAACGGCCAATGCGCTGGACAGACTGCGAACCCATCTGAGTCCCGTTAGCAGCTACTATAAGCCGGCGATGGTACGAAGCAGGCGTGATCTCGAAGATGTTAGTATCAATTATTTACAGTGTGTCCAATGGAATGCGACGACGACGACGACAACGACAACGATTGTAAACAGATAGAGACAGAGATAGCTGCCCTTTTATATACTACTGTGTTTATGTTGTACTCTCCAAATCTGTTGTAATTCTCCAAATTATTGATCGTCTTAAATCGATATGTTAAATTGTCAAAACAAATATCCAATTGTCGATATATCAAAAAAAAAACAACATCGAGTTTAAGAACCTAAAAACCACTTAAAAATAATTCTAGTTTTCGATTTCTTGATGTATTTTCACATCACTAGCGTTCATACATACCGTATAACTTGAAGTCATTTCAAGAAAAACGGCCAAGAGTGTGTTTAATGAACTTTTTATAAGAAAGTTGACGATTAGTCTGTTTATACGACAGCTTAACCCGATTTAAAAAAACATCAATTTGACTTATACTTTTTTGCAAGTAAAATTATGACTTTATTTTTCTTTGCAATTAACCAAAAGTTTTAACAACTTTTTATAAAAGTCATTCAGGTCTGTCAAGTCTTCTTCTGTAACTTAAATTTTAATTTCGCCATCTCAAAATTCATGAAATTCTCCGTACAAACGTAGCATGTGACTCATGTCACATTTCTTTTTCATTTCTGGAGCATACTTAAAATTGTGGGCCAACTTTATTTTTGTTGTTTACCTGTCGCATGAGTCACAACAAAGTCAGTGGCCCAAATCTGTCACAGGCCGCAGAAAGTTTGGGAAAGAATTGGGAATGGGATGTATCATCTCTCTAAACTAATATGATTGCTAATAAGCAACCCCTCTATGGCCACATTATGTACCCAATCACAGACTATACACACATATATGTATAGCAGGTGTATATAGTCAATATTCGTAGAGACATATAAATATATATATGCATTCTGTGCCCACATGAAGCGTTCGTTTTTATAGTGCTTCTATAGCATATAGAATATATCTTCCTTCTCGCCGCGGCCCAACATTTATTTTCGATTCCAACAAAATGTCCGTGCATTTTTCGTCCGCTCTCCGCTACTCTCTTCTCGGCCCAAATCTTCTCTCGCACTCTCTCTCAGTTGTCTGATGTATAATAAAAAGCTATTCACAGTTTCACGATTCTTGATATATATATTTTTATATATATAAACTCTGAAGGTCGGCGTGCCGTAGATTTTTGTTTAGATTTCGCTAGGCGTTCTAAATAAAAATACAAAAACAAAAATAACAAATCTAAAAAAAAACGCCCACCTCCCCCTTTTTAATAAAAATATGTATATTTTGGTGGAGAAAGCTGCTGGATTGAGTAGACTTAAAAATGCGAGTGAAATTGCGTGAAATGCCGCTTAAAGCACTGTTATTAGAGCCATTGCCGAAATGGCCAATTTAAGTGTGTGTCTTTGGCCCTATATCTTCAACTGTCTCTGTTTCTGCGCCTGAGTCTGGGTCTTAAACTCTGCCTCAGACGAAGCGTGAAATGTTTGACGAACGTCGCACAGTGGGGCTTAAGGTCGAAAAGTTTGACAGAAAAAGTAAAACATGCATTTAATGTACAAATTTTCAAGGATTGAGCAATATATCGAATACAACTTATGAGAGATAAAGATTCATTTCTTCCGTGTGCAAATAGAAAAAATTTGAAAGACAAACAAAACAATCGTTCTTTCATTTTTTCTTTGCTAATAATAAATAATATATTGTTGGAAAAAATATAGAAATGATATAGAACAGTGGTGGGCACGCAGTGGCTCCGGGAGCAGCGACTGCTCCCAACTGCCTATTCGGCGCCGTGAAGTCGCACAAAAGACTCGCTGTTGATGTTATTATTGTTGTGCTCCCGAATTCAGATTTCCTGCCCACCGCTGATGCAGAAGCTTAACCGAAATAGTTGTAACGCAATTTTAGTTTTTGCCCCACTGTGCGTCGTTAACTTTGTCGTCGTCGTCGTCGTCGTTTCCATTGGTTTCACACGAGTGCTGTTTAAAAAAGAAGCACTTTCAATCTCTTGTTTAAATCCCTTGCGACTGACTTGCTGACTTGGTTTCTCTTTGTTGTGACGCACAGCGTCGCGATTTCCTCTTGGACAAAGACAAGACGCCCACAACAGCAGCAACATCGACAGTCTCCCGGCTGGAGAACAAGTACTCGGATATTTTGGAGCGTACGGCAGGCAGACGTCGGCATGAGGAGGATCGTGACAAGACATTGGAGCCGGATGATTATGGCGGCCTGTTGCGCAGTGCCACCTCGAATCATTTGGCCAACAAGTCAAAGTTGTCATCAAACTCTTTCAATGCCGCCGATCGCAGTGTTAAGGAGCGTACGCCGTACAGATCCCGGGCACAGAGACAACGTTATATGGCGGATTCAACGGACAGTGGTTATCTGACCAGTGGCAATCGATTGCTAGACGATAGTTATCCCCTCGATTATGGCAATCGCTATCAGACCAATGATTATCATGATGCTTTGCGCGCTGGAGGCGCTACAGGGTATCCAAGCGGTCGATATGGCCGACGCGCGGGCAATGAAGACACGGCACTAAATGCATCACGTTTGAGTCGCGCCTATGGCAGGAATGCAGATCCTGAGGATCACCCGGAGAATCCCACGGAGAACTTTCGTAATCGCTTTGGCAATCGGCGCAGAGAGCAACCGCCGCCGCCGGAACTAACCGCGGAGGATCGCGAGATTCTGGCCGACGATCGTTCGTCGGAGGATAATGCGGCCATATTGTTGCTGCTGCGCGAGGACAATCAATTTATCGAGGCCAAAAAGTTTGAGGAACGCATGCGCAAAAGACGCGAGCTAAAAGAGCGTGTCAAGCAATTGGAGGAATTGGCCGAAGCCGAGGCTAAAAAGAAGACTGAAGCAGCAGCAGCAGAAAAGGCTGCAGCAAAAGCAGCAGCAGTAGCAGAAAAAGCAGCTGAAAGGGCAGCAATTGAGGCAGCAACAATAGCAGCAACGGCAACAGCAGCAACAGCTGCTGCTGCTGCCAATGGAGATGCAACCAAAGAGGCGCCCAAGAAAAAGTCGCGCAGCAAAAAAGTAACTAGCGATAGCAATGATGATGATAAAGATAATGATGATAAAGATGATGATGAAGATTCATGCAGCTCAAGCACATCAGAGAGTAGCTCTGATGATGAAGCCGATGATGTTGTTCAACTAACAAACACAAAAATCACAAGCACAACAACAACAACAGACGAGACCGACACTCATTCAAACTCCAATTCAATTCCAACCACAAGCAACAACAACAGTAACAACAACAACACGACCTCCTCCTCCAACTCCTCCTCATCATCAACTTCTACTAGCAACATAAACCCCTCTGCTCTCTCTAAACTAACACTGCAAGACACGGCAGCAACATCGACAGCAGACAACAGCAGCAGCAACAAGAGTCGTTTTCTACTAAACACAGATCGCAACAACAACAGTAGCAACAACGATCTGTCCAAATATAGACCCAGCAACCTTTTGCACTCCTCAAGCTCAGGTGCACTCGCCTTTGGTGGCATTGGCGCACGTTTGGCCGCAACAGATTTGCGTCGCCAGCAACAGCAACAACAACAGCAGCAGCATCAGCAACAGTTGCTGCGTTATCAGGGCGCCAGTTCGCGCACAGCTGCTGTGCTCAGTGAATTTGATCGCTATAAACCCGCAAGTGGATCGAGTTATCTGCACGATAGCTACGCTAGTTCCGGTAACAGTCGACGCTCCAATGCATTGAGCAGCTCACTCTACCAGCAACATCAACAACATCAGCAGCAACAGCAGCAGCAACATTATCTGCAGCAACAACATGATCACTATCTGCTGTCAAAGAGTGCCACCTCAGCGGCACTGTTCCATAGGTCTCGCATTCCAAAGACACTCTCGACCTTTGTAAGCCAACTCCGATGCATTATTATACATGCAGCTTGAGCTTCTTCTACTTCTTGCGCTCGCCAGCAATTGAACCTGCTTCCAGCTCCTTAATCCTACTCCTGATCCTATTCCCAACAGTGTTGCCTGAATTTCTAGCTGTGAAATGGTTTATTTGAGCAATTACATTAGCTAGAAATTGGGAAATTTGGTAGCTCATAAAAGTTTTAAATATTTTTTTATCAATAAAAAATCTAGAATCAAAGTTGAATGGGAAAAATTACCTGCTTCAATAAGGAAATTCAAATGAGAAATATTTGTCCTTTAGAGTACAAATATTAGAAAATTATCTAAGGAAAAATCTAGTTCATCAATATTAGAAAATTTATATTATTGTTTTTTTAAACAACACTACAATTTTTTATAAGAAAATGCATTCTACAATATTTATAAGTAAAAACTCTCCTTTTTTTTTTATTCCAAAAACCTTACCAAAATTTTTGGACTAGTAGAAAAACAGAAAATATATTTTTAACGGTGTGCAATTTTTACTATAACGTTAACCTCAAATTAAATATTAATAAATATTTCGGTTCTATTATTCCAATTGACCAGAGTTATTTTATCACACAATCTTATCTGCTCAATATTATCTATATTATAGTGTTCCAAAGATTCAATTATTTACATTTTTTACAAAATGAATATATTTGATCGTTTTATATAAATTTGTTTAGCTAAGCTTAAGCCTAGCTACAAAATAGCTAAACTGGCAACACTGGTTGCCTTATTCTCCCTCCCCCGCCCCTTCACTCCACACAACTTACAGCAAACTTACAGTAATGCTAACTAACAGCGCGCAGAGTTGCAGTCATGTTAACTAACAGCTTAATGTTAACTTAACATTTTTGCATGTAAGAAAACTTGATTTGGTTCCATTTTACAAATTAAAACAAATTAAAATGCTTAATTTTTCTTTTACCATACAAGAAAAGCAAAAAAAGAAAATGAAATAAATTTAAAGAAAAAAAAAAAGTATAGAAAACTTATGTGATATAAAAGACAACAACATTATTAAATAGCAATAAGCGAATGCAATTTTTTATTGCCCATGTTTTTTATGGTTTGTTTGTTTTCCTATTCTTTTTTTTGTTGCATTTTTCCTTAATTTCCCAAGGCATTTCCTAGTACATATATTTACATATGTGTATACATGCATATATATATTTATATATACACACAAAATATTATATGCTATTTGTTGTAAATGTTTTATATATTGAAAATATTAACCCACTTTATGTAAAACAAAAATTCTCAAAAAAAAACCAAAAAAAAAAATTTGTCCGAACTAATTTTCTTATCGAACAAACGAAACGTATTTTTCTCGTGTTTTTTCTGAATATGATGATGAAAATCACAATGATGATGATGATGATGGGTTGATGTACAAACAACTTGATGATGATATGATGATGTAAATGGTTGGTTAACGGAATGTCTGTACTTCGGCGGATTTGATTGTGAATTTGATGGTGGATTATGAATTTGGATTGGATCTGGAATTGATGTGGTGCCAACGTGGGAACTTCTGCTTCTTCGTCGTCTGCCTGGTGGACATTATGTTAATGTGGGATCTCAACTGTGATTGCCTGGATGCCTCTCTGGATTCTGCCCTCATAAAATGTGTTTTTTTTTTCTTTTTCTCTTTCTTTTTTGTTTCTTTTTCTCTCTTTCAAATTACATACTTTAACCACACACACGCACCTTTATGTATTCGTCTGTGTAACTGCCAACTACAACAACAACAACAACAACAACCACGCCCCCTGCTACAACAACAACAACTACGTCTTGCAACCCAAACGCTTAAACATAACTCGCTAAATATTCATCGTCCTCGTCCTCGTCGTCGTCGCCTACTTCGAATCTTCTGTAATCAACGGATGAATGCACCCAACCAACTTACGATCGCACCACCCGCCAACCCGACAACAACAACAACTACAACAATAACAGACAGCTAAGCCCGTCATTCAAGATGATGCCGATGGTCACTTAATTTACCACAACGGAGACATTCTCCATCACAGATGTTCGTGACAATTTTTTCGTTTTTAATTTCTTTTCCATATTTATGTTTATCTAGAGATTAACAGAAACTATTTTTAAACAGAAACAAAAAAATTGCCTTTGGCTCACTTTAAACTTATACTACTCGTAACTCTTATAGTTTTCAACTTTCCACGTTTTCTTTATTATTTCTTAATTATCTTTGAAAACAAAACAAAACCGTTGACAAAGCGCACCGAAAATTTTTCACATTATTTCGCTTCATGTAACGAAACAAAAGAATTACAAGTTCAACTTAAACTCAACTGAAATTAAAAGCTGCAACATCTTTTTCTACAGTCCGTAAATAATAATAATTAAATTGGAGTTTCCTCTCACTTTTTTCCACATTAACACACACACACCAATACACTGAACTTTTGGCGCATAATTAATGAAATAATATCGAAACTGAAAACGTTTTTTCAAGTGCAGTTCAGGTTAGAGCCTTTATTTGGGGTTTTTTTTTGCTTCTATAAATACTGATATCTCCAAAAAGATAATCCCAGTTTCAGGTTTAGCTTTTATCGTAAATATTTAACAATTATCCTGTTATTTGATGCTTGTTTTAAAATCGACTACAATTCGCATCCTTTTGCCACATTTCAGATAAGATCATGGCCACACTCGGTGAAGGCACTTTTGGACGTGTGGTCAAGGTCAAAGATATGGAACGGTAAGTTTAAAATTATAAAAAAATATTTTTTTAATGAGTTACTAAACAAACTTATTTATTTTTGGTACACAGTGATTTCTGCATGGCCTTGAAGATCATCAAGAACGTTGAGAAATATCGCGAAGCTGCCAAGCTGGAGATTAATGCTTTGGAGAAAATTGCACAAAAAGATCCGCATGGTGATCAGTAAGTTGAAAAATATACGACTCTAAATTCATGATATATTTATTTTCAATTATTTGTACTTTCCAGTTTGTGCGTCAAAATGATTGACTGGTTTGATTATCATGGACATATGTGCATAGTTTTTGAAATGCTCGGTCTTAGTGTTTTCGATTTTTTGGTATGTTCATCAACTATTCTATAAAGATTAAATCATTGTTTAATGTGTTGAACTGTTGTTAATTGCAGCGCGAGAACAACTATGAGCCGTATTCCCTGGATCAAGTGCGTCACATGGCGTATCAGTTATGCTACTCGGTCAAGTTTTTACACGACAATCGTTTAACGCACACAGATCTCAAGCCGGAAAATATACTTTTTGTTGATTCGGAATACTCGTCTCATTACAATCATAAAATTGTAAGTAATTTAAAGGGTTTAAATATTTAACGACACAATAAAATGTTGAAAATAAAATGTATTAACATTTAAAATAATAACTGGCTTATTTAAATTTAAATATTGACATTAAAATTTCATTTTAACGACAGTAATAAAATGTTGAAAATAATATTAAAATTTAAAATCAATTTAAATAATATGATTTGAAATGAAATAATGAATAACTGAATAAATTTACCTATTGAATATTAAACATAATTTAAAAAATAGTAATCAATATATTATAAATTGGTATTAATATTTATTGAATTTTATATCCAAATAGAACTATCAAATAATTTGATTTTAAATGAAAAAAGCTTAAATTTGAATATGTAAATAAATTTAAATAATGAATATTAAACTTAATTTAAATTTTAAAATAATAGTAATAATTATGTTATACGTTGTTATTAATATTTATTGATTTGTATATCCAAGCAGAATCGCGAGGTGCGCCGCGTGAAAAGCACAGACGTGCGTCTGATTGACTTTGGATCGGCCACCTTCGATCACGAACACCACAGCACAATTGTCTCGACACGACATTATCGCGCTCCCGAGGTAATTCTGGAGCTGGGATGGTCACAGCCCTGCGATGTTTGGTCTATCGGGTAAGTGGCAATAATATTTAAAAGTTTTACTCTTCACTAAATGTATTTCTTTCTTTTTTTGTTGACAGTTGCATCTTGTTTGAGTTATATTTGGGCATCACGCTATTCCAGACGCATGACAATCGTGAGCATCTGGCCATGATGGAACGGATCTTGGGTCAAATACCCTATCGTATGGCACGGTAATACAATGCAGCTCATGCTTTTATTTCTCAAGGCGCAGTTCTCTTCACCGAAATCGTTTAACGTTATAGCAATCATACTCTTTATAGCAAAACCAAAACAAAGTACTTCTATCACGGTAAGTTAGATTGGGATGAGAAGTCCAGCGCTGGCCGTTATGTCCGTGATCACTGCAAGCCGTTGTTCCTCTGCCAACTGAGCGATAGCGAGGATCACAATGAACTCTTCAACTTGATCAAGAAAATGCTGGAATACGAGCCCTCGTCGCGTATTACGTTAGGTAAGCATTTCCTCCCTTTGATGATTTAACAGCTATTGTAAGTCAAGTTATCATAGTAAATAATATATATTTGAAAAGGTCGTTTAAGTTCCGTTTGATTGATGCAAAAATTTCCTTACCCATTGAAAAATTCGAATTTTCGTAAACGTCTACTTTTTCAATTTTTATTCTCGATTCTTTCCAAAAAATATTTTGATGCCAAAAAATTCTTTAAGCAATGCTAAGAGTAACTGGAAAAAAAAATTTTCAAAAATATTTTTTCAAGTATTTTTTATAAGATTTTGAAATTGCTATAAAGCTACTTTTTGTGTGAAAAGTAGGAAGAAGGGGTTAAAATGGAAATTTTTCAAAAAATTTAAAAAAAAACAAAAAAAAAATACTACCAAAAATATTTTTGAAAATTTTTTTTTCAGTTACTCTTGGAATTGTTTAAAGATTTTTTTCGCACAAAAATTTTTTTTTTTTTCAATTGTGGATAAAAGTTAAAAAAGTAGACGTTCACAAAAAATTTTAATTTTTCATTGGGTAAGGAAATTTCTGCATCATTTAAACGCAATTTAAACGACCTTTCCAAATATAGTTTTTTATTATGATGACTTAACTTAGAATAGCTGGTTAAGTTAAAAAAAAAGTGTGTAGGCAAAGTTTTTCTGGCGAGTGTATATCTGTTAATTTCTGTGCCTGGCAATATTTTTCGTGCTTGTTTATTAATATTTTTTTTTTGTCTTTTTTGCTTAACAGGTGAGGCCCTGAGACATCCGTTCTTTGACAGGCTGCCGCCGCATCAGCGCGTTGGAGAAATGGGCAGCAGCAAGCAGCCGCTCTCGTCCGGCAGCAGCAGCCGCGAGCGCTCGCACAGTCTGTCCAGATGAGAATTACAGCGATTTGGTTATTGTTGACAACAACGTTAATCCAAAAACACACACACTTTCATGCAAACATGCAAACACCATGAGAATAGCCCATTAAAATCAACATCGGAAAGCAGCAGCGACAGTAGCAGCAGCAGCAACAAGAACTGCAGAAATAATAATAACAAAAATAATAATTATAATAATAATAATAATGGCGATATACCCTAATTTAAGTGCTAAAATCTATTTAGAAATTTTGTAACTTGACTTGTATAGAAGGCAATTTATACACAAACAAAAACGAAAGAAAAAAAAGAAAAACAAACCCAACTGTTTAGTATATATTTAGGTGCGTGCTGCACGTGCTAGCTTCAATTTGATCTGTGCATTGTCGTCTCATCCACCCGCCAATCGTGTTTTGTTTTTGTAATGATAACCAAATCGTGCATAATGAGTACATAATATAATATTTGATGGTGAATCGTCTTCCTGACACAGACGGCCAACCTTTAAAATTTATATGTAGTATGTATGTAAAATGTAAATGCCACTGAAATGTGCACAGTCTTACCTTGTTGAGATAGAAAGAGAGATCGATCCCCAGCTCGCGACTGCAATGAATTAAATG
This sequence comes from Drosophila recens, assembly GCA_037043495.1. NCBI lineage: Eukaryota > Metazoa > Arthropoda > Insecta > Diptera > Drosophilidae > Drosophila > Drosophila recens. The sequence goes on from JBAMBJ010003472.1 coordinate 14,853, forward strand.
AAATTCAATGAAACAACCAATGTAAATGTAATGTAAGAAAATCAATAACACGCTAGTTCTGATATCTATATATGCATATCCATAATGCAGTGGATTTGCTTCTTTCTTAAATATGTAATTAATCAACCATTTTCAAGTGCGTGAGTTGTAAGTTAATGCAAGCCATTTCACATCGTACATCGCACATACCCCATGGCTTACCCACCCTCGTATATATGTATACATTTTGTAAAGAATCAATTAATGTGACACCTTGAATGCAACTTGCGCAGTATATAATTTTGTGTAAATTAATTAGCAGCCAGTCATTCTTTTCCTAGGTTACGTTTAAATGTGTAGAATTGGCGATGTTTATTCCGGTTTCGTTTAATTGTCGAAAATCGAAAAATTACAAGCAAAAATGCACGCAAAGCCACATATACACACATACATATACTACATACTATATATTTTAATAAAAAACTAGAAAGCGAAAAGAGAGAAAGAGTATAAAAAAGTATATAAGTTATATACTGAACACTTACTTAATTCAAATGATTGTGAGTTAGTTTAATATTACATAAATATTAATTATAAATTACATTATTTGCAATTAAATAACCCGATCAACCAGCATATAAGATCTATAAAATCGAAAATATACCAATATTATTGTCAAGTTATTTAAATAAAGAATTTTAAAAATACCTGTTACTTTGGCTTTACTTTGGGAAGGATTTTCAGAAGTGTGACTTTATATTTCATTATCCTTTGGTGTCAGAGATTACAACCTGCTGAATCTAACAAACCGTCTGTATACTTCTATATTTCAAAAGAACAAATATTTTTTAATTATAGGAAGCAGGAGTGTTTATTACCATACAAAGATTTTCAGGATTTCTCTAAAAAAGTATACTAAGCATTTTTTACAGGTGTTTGCTCACAAAAGTAACCCTAAAATCAGGAAGGACGAAAATCCTCCAAGGACCTAAGATTAAGGCACTTTTGTGTATACAAAAAATATGGCATAACTCGGAAATGTCCTGCAGGATCTTGCCGTGTCCTGTGTCAAACAATGAGTCTTCATCAGGACTATCGTCTGTCCAAAGGACATTCGAATCGTCCTTTGCGTTCTCGAGATATCAAGGATTTTGTGATTTTTGCCTGTTTTTTACGGACTTTCTACTGGTTTTTTCTAGGCGAATTTGCTAGCCTTCGATGTCAGTCGGTAAATCTTGTCTGCTGATTTAAATAAACCGAGTTCTGATAATGATACGCTGGGGTTTGACCAAGTGTTTACTAATATTTCTCCGATGAGATCCTTCAAGTAGCATTCGCATCATTTTGATAGTTTCCCCTCTGAATTGCCTTTATATATATTAAATAAAAAAAGTTTTTTTTTTTGATTATTTTATCATTTATTTTTTGTTCGTTTTAGTGGATTTTTGCTACGTGTTTGTTTATATGTCAATTGTTTTTTTGTCGTATTTGTTTTCTAGAATTTTACAATAGTTTAACTAAATAAATAATAACAATTTATAAATATAATTCTCTTACTCGTTTGTTGAGTGTTTCCGAGTTCTGTGTTAACATAAATATTTTTGATGATATTTCCATTTCAAAAGTTGTTCCAAATTGAAATAGATTTTCGAAATTTTCTTTTGATTTCAATGTGTTTTTCTAAGATTTTTATAAAGTAAGCCAAAAGCAATGAGTTGTTAAAAATTTGCATTACTTGGCTGCGCTCTAACTTAGTGGCTAAAAAATCGGCTTAGACTAACTAGTTAAGAAATAATAAGTAAGTATACAGATTGCAACGAAAACAAAAAACCTATGCAAACTATGATTTTGTATGCAAATAAATAAATACCTAACAATTACATCTTTATAATAATATAATAATAATAATAATAAGTATTCTCTTTGACCATTTTATACAATTATGTATATACAAAAAACAACTTAAATTGCTTTAAAAAAGCAACAAAAACTATGATTCGCTTATTGTTAGAACATTTTTCTTTGTAACTTTGTTTTCGTTAACATTTGTCGTAAATTGTTTTATTGTCTATTTCAGAGATGTGGCAACGCCGCACAGGGCGCAACTAAGCACAATCAAAAGTCGATATAGTAAACGAATATATAGAGAACAACAACAAACTCCAAAGCGACAGACAATGGGAGAGTTGACTAAGTATGAGTATACATATATATAGTATTACATATAGTACTGTAAGACCAACTATATATAGGCCACTACTTATTCCCAATAAAGAGCGTATAGTTTGCTGTGCTTATTGTCGACGGTAGCGCCGACAATGCGGGTCATTTGGCCAGCTTAAGCAGCTCCGAAGTCGCTGTTGCCGCAGTTGTTGTGGTTGTTGGCGGCGCAGGCGCTATCCTTATGGGCTTGGCACGTTGCTGCTGATGCTGCTGACGTTGCTGCTGCTGATTGAAGAGTCCCGTCAGTGTCATCGCTGTCGCTGTGCTGGCGGTCAATGTCATGCTGCCACAATTTGAAATCGCCTGTCCAGTTGTCGCCGCCGATCGTTTGCCTCGCGCTAATCCATTGCTATTTATATGACTATTGTTGTTGGTTGACGTTGGCTGCTGTTGTTGTTGCTGCTGCTGCTGCTGCTGCAACTGATGACCAACTGTTGCTGCTGTGCTTGCCGAAGAGGCTGAAATGTTATCCAACTCAGTCATTGCTTCTTGTATAGCTCGCTCGAGTTGCGAGTTCAATTTGCGGCTCCTTTGTGGGATTTATTTTTATTTTTTTGGTGTTGTGTTGTGGTTTTTGTTTTTTTGGGTGTTGTAGGTTGTAGGTTGTGGTTGGATATGTTGACGTGATGATGATGATTATGCATACACACACAAAGGGTTATACACACACATATATATATTGTATATGCACACGTTGAGTGATGGCAGGTGTGTGTTTTATTTTTTTGTCAGCGCATAATTAAAAAAAAGAAACAAGAATATTAATTAGCGAAATAAAAATTATGACAAATTAAAGTAATTAATTAATTTCAAGTGCATTCAAATGCCAATTGTCTAAAAAACTGCACAATAAATACGAGTACTAGGCAAATGCAACAATTCAAAAGCTACAAAATAAATTTGGCATCTTTGTCAAACCAAAGATTTAATACGGCAGCTAATTATAAAATTTTACTCAGTAATATTTACTTTTACTTTTGGTGTAGACACTGCCAGAATTTAAAAACTGGTTAGCTAACTAAATAATTAAATAATCTAAATACTTATACATAAAAAAAAAGTAAATTGCAAAAACTAAATTGATTTCAAAGCACTTGGCCAAAATATTTCTGCATATTCATTATTTGAAAAGAAATTTTATTTTAGCACTTAAAATGCATGCATAATATTTGGACCAAGTTAAAATTCAACATTACTAGAATAATATCATAAGACTAATAATTAAAAGAAATAAAACTAAAAAAATCTTGCTACAGTGCTGTCTAATATATGTTCAAGAAATAAAATTGATTATTCTGCTTGAGTTTTCTTGGATCTGCCCCCAATTCCAACAACAGGTGTAGGATTAAATCAGTTTTTGAATTCCTCCAAGGATTTTTGTCATATAAAGCAGACACAAAAAAGGATTATTTAGTATTTAAAACTAAACTTTTACATCTTTCAGATTTCAATTAAAAACATATTAATATATTCACAAAACAGTAGACAAAAAAATTCTTTAAAATGTCAGCAAAATTATATAATAAATTATAAATGAACAATTTAACTATTTTATATAACAATTTTTAATCAAAAAGAAAAGTTTTAATTACGAACAAATTTTTTTTTTACTGCTTTAGATGACGTAAATGAAATCAGGTAAAAATAAAACAAATCTGAGGACTCTTTTTAAGTAAAACAACCTTGGGACATCCCACCCACAACGCAGCCTAGCTTGAATCTCCTACTCAGTTGCCCCCTGCCATGTGATGCTCACTTTCTGGTATCCTTCTGGGCCTTGTGGTGGGCATCCAAGCCCTCGGAGAGGCTCTGCAGCGAGTTGACCGGTATCAGCTCCGAGCTGGAACGACCGCCGCCGCCGAACCATTGCACCCAGACGTGATCAAACTGCTGCGACGGCGTGCAGACGCCATCGGGCATCTTGACGATCTTGCCCGGCCAGGCGGGATGGCCCCGTGCCGGCCCCCAGATCAGCTCACCAATGGCAAACGTGCGCGGTGGCATTGCAGTTGCCATTGCCAATTGCTGACCATTCTGACCACTTGTTGTGGGTGAACATCTCACGGGGGTTCGATGGGCGCGACGAGCGCGTTTTGTGGGTGTTTTGGGTGGCAGCACTTCACTGACCGATGGTGGTGGTGGTGGAGTATCCAAGAGAGCAGGCGGCAGCTGTGTGGTTGTGGGCGACTCTACATGGAGATTTGAAGGCAGCGTCGTTGGTTACACGATTCACAAGATACAAGATAAAAGATACCCGACACCCGACAGACAGTACACAAATTAAAGAAGACAACAAAAGCAGAGTGCAAGGGATGCAACAGGTGCGAGGGTTGCTGGACAAGTAAGTGCGCGACATGCAACAGTTGTGATGTGATTGTGATGATTAGTTAGTGAATAATGGGTGCAGTTAGTGGCTGGTGACTGAAGACAGTTTACTGGTGACTTAGTGGTCGTTAGTGCTGGTGAAAGGCCTTACCCTGGTAGTCAACGCTTACTACTTTCTGATTATGAACATAGATGTTGTTGTGGTTGTTGTTTTTGCTGTTGTTGTGGTTGTTGTTGTTAAGATGACTGTTGGATGGGATCTGTTGGTGGTGCATGAGCTGGCGAACAGGTGTCGCCGCTGTTAATGATGACGATGTGGACGATGACGTTGACGATGATGATGAGATGGACAGGGATGTGGAGCTAGCCAAGCGCATACCTTGCCCCACAAGAGTCAGTCCGTGGTGATTGTTTCCCTCAGTTGACGATGCCTGCGATGAATGCGATGTGATGTGAATGCGACGAATCTTCGCTTCCGTTGGCTTGTACATGTTGCTGGGCTGGCTGAAAACATTGCTGCTGCCGATGTCTAAAAAAGATTAAATAAAGATTAGTTATAGCCAGTAATTAAAAACCTAACCGAAACCGTAACTTTTAACCGGTAAAAACCGATTGAAATTATGAACCGTAACTAAAACCGTAACCGAAATAAAAAAACAATTTTCATTTGACCGAAACAAATGACAATTTTCGTAAACCGAAATAACCGCTTAGTAACCGTTTCATTTATAAAAGTTAATTTCGGTATTTCATACATCAAAAAAAAAAAAAAACAATTAAAAGTAAGATGCAAAAATAATGAAAATTGAAAAAAAGTTGTATCTTTAATTGTTTTTTTAAAAATTTCAAATAAGAGTTATCGTGTAACTTTTAATTAAAATTTTAAAAGCATGTTTTATTTTCATTTTTTATTATACAAATTTAAAAAACAAGTTACAAATAATTTAGAGCGAAAATTTTGAGCTGTTTCGATTTTCTTCGATTTATAAGTCTTCTTTGCGATCTCTGATATTTTGTTTTAAGTATTGTATTTTTCTTATTTTTCAATTATAATTTTTATTTAAATTTTTTTATGCTTAATTTTGAATTTTTATTTGTGATATTCATGATCGAATTTTCGAATTTGTTAAGTGAAATACATATTTAAGTTGTTAAAATGTAACTAAACTATAGTACATCAAACTGAAGAATATGTGAAATAAATGTGTGAATGAAGCATTAAGAAAGTAATGCCTTTTTAATTATAATTATTGTATTATTAATATAATTATATCTTTGCAAAAAAATTTTTTTTTGTGAACCGAAACCATACTGGTATTTTAAAACCGAAACATACAAAAACCGGTTCACCGTTACGAAACCTTTATTCAAAGATTTTGCATAACCGATATCCGATAACCGAAACCAAAATGCGAACATAACCGAAACCGTAACTGAAACCGATATTTGTTTCGGTTTTAATGCCTGATTAGTAATAACTAAACTTGCTGCATTTTTGTGCAGTGTACTCACTCCTCTCGCAATCCGTTGACGAGGGCGACAGTCGACTCTCCACGCTTTGGGGTGAAATCGCCGCATCCGGCTCCGAGCTGGAGACGCACTGCACCTGCAACAGTCAAAGTAATCAGTTAATAAATGTGAATTGGATTGGATTGGATGTAGATATGGATACTGACCATGTCACCGCTGCCGCTGCTGCGATGACTGGGCGGTCGCTCCGGGCTGCTGGGACTGCAGGTCGTGGTATCCGGCGGACTGGCGGCTGTCACCTGTCGACTCTCCGAGACGTAAGTGGTGGCCAGGCTCATCTGCTCCGCCTGCTGCTGCTGGGGATGTGGATGTGGATGCGACTGTTGGATCTGAATGGTGGCCGTGGGACTGGCCTGAACAAAGGAGGCACCGCTCTGCTGTGCCGTGGGCATCACCAAGCCCATGGGCGTCGAGTAGATCTGGCCAATGGGACTCAGCTGCCCGTTGGCACCCACGATATACTGTTGCCCGCCGGCGCTGGGCGAGATGAACGACGGCTTGTTCTGGGGCGACGGAGTGCGCAGTATGACGGATCCCTGGGGCGTCAACATGGTGGTGGTGGGCATGTTCTGGATCTGGAGCAGCGTCGTGGCGTCCGTTGTGCCCATGACGAGGCCCGTGGGCATCAGCAGCTGCTGCCCAATGAGATTCACCTGCTGCAGGATTTGGCCATTCTGGAGCAGCAGCTGCTGATGCTGATGATGTGGCGCCGCCGTCGCCGTCGGTTTGTTGACCACAATGCCCTGAATGCCCGGACTCAGCTGGAACTGCTGCGAGAACTGCGGTGGCGGCGGAGGTGGCGCTGCTGCTTGTGCTGCCGCTGCGGCTGCCACCGCCGCTTGTTGCAGCAATGCGGGCGCCTGACTCGGAATGCTCGGCGAGATCTGCGGCGAGTGCGTCTTGCCACTCGGCGAACCACCAGCAGCACCAGCACCGCCGTACTTGAACGTTGTCGCCATTGGCGGCGGCGTGCTGCTCACGGAGCTCTTCCTTTTCCGCGCTCGCCGCTTGCCCTCGGGCGAGCTCATCAGTGTTGACCCCGCCCCCTGTGGCTGTGGCTGCGGCATCGCCAGCAACTGTTGCTGCTGCTCCGCCGTCGTCGTCGTGTGCTGCTGCTGCTGCTGTGGTTGCTGTCGGGAATTGGAAATCGAAATTATATTAGTTAGATTTAAGTCAACTTCGTTTATTCAAAATAATCCAATATGTTTTTCAGAGAGCTGCAACGAGTAAGAAATTTTTGCTCTGATTCGAACATTGACTCGTACCCCTTGTGATTTGTTCATCTTTGTCTGCACTCGTTTCTGACTTGATACTCGTTGTGAGTCGTTGACTCGATTTGAGTCGAAAAACGCTCAAAACTCAAGACATGATTCGAATCATGATTCGAATCAATTGTTCAAAATACGGGAGGTGGGGCGCACAAGCAGCAACCTCGTTAAAGTTTACCTAACTGTATCGATCTACCCAAATGCGCGAGCAAAAAAAAAAGGTCTACACTAAAAAAAAATATTGAGTTTCAAAATAATTATATTATAATAAACCACTTTTTAAAAATCTTTAAGGCAACAAACCTACTTTGCTGTTTCATTCAGTGTATAAAAGGCCGCGGATCGCCGTCAGCGCGGGTCAGAGACACACACAGGCTGTTCATTTTTATGGCGGTCATATAAAAAGGGTCAAAAATGTGCGTGTGCGCGACGTCACGACGCCGCCCAGCCACTTCAAACCCACCCTTATTTACATACATTGCAGTGTAAGCGTGAGCGCTGCAGCGCGATCTCTGATGCGAGTCAACACGCTGGGCTCGTTGTGTGATCCGTTCTCTGAGCCGTTGGGTGAGTCGCTGTGTGAGTCGTTGTTATCAGTTGGGTGAGTCGCTGTGTGAGTCGTTGTTATCTGTTGGGTGAGTCGCTGTGTGAGTCGTTGTTATCAGTTGGGTGAGTCGCTGTGTGAGTCGTTGTTATCAGTTGGGTGAGTCGCTGTGTGAGTCGTTGTGAGTCGTTGCGTGAGTCGCTGTGTGAGTCGTTGCTTGATCCGTTCTCTGAGCCGTTGTGTCTCTTAAAAATGTATTTAATTTAAAGTCAAAATAAAAAGAGTGACGCGAAATTAATGTTATGAAAACTATTTATTTACTTTAGTACTTAAATAATTGTATAATATTAATTAATAATTTTTATATTTATATTTTTTATTTAAATTATTAAAATGGCACTAAAGTTGCAGAAAGTGATATTTTAAAAATTAGACCTCTTCAAATAAAGTATACATTTTTATTTTTTTATACTTAGTTATTAAAATTTGTATAAAAAGAATTTAAAGTCTATTCCCTTTTTCTGTTGTAATGTTTCCAGCCAGAGAAAAGGATCTTGCATATTTATAGCTGTGGATATGACCGACAACTTTGATTTGATTGAGTGGTGGAAAAACAATCAAATCAAATACCCCAATTTATTTATACTGGCAATGCAAATTAATTCAATGCCAGCTAGCAGTGCAGCGGCTGAAAGATCCTTTTCTATGGCTGGAAACATTATAACAGAAAAAAGGAATAGACTTGGACCAGGAGCAGTTGACAGTTTGCTGTTTTTAAATTCTTTTTATAAAAATTTTAGTAACTAAGTATACAAAAATAATTTTTAAAATATCACTTTCTGCAACTTTAGTTCCATTTTAATAATTTAAATAAAAAATATAAATATAAAAATTATTAATTAATATTATACAATTATTTAAGTACTAAAGTAAATAAATAGTTTTCATAACATTAATTTCGCGTCACTCTTTTTATTTTGACTTTAAATTAAATACATTTTTAAGAGACACAACGGCTCAGAGAACGGATCAAGCAACGACTCACACAGCGACTCACCCAACAGATAACAACGACTCACACAGCGACTCACCCAACTGATAACAACGACTCACACAGCGACTCACCCAACGGCTCAGAGAACGGATCACACAACGAGCCCAGCGTGTTGACTCGCATCAGAGATCGCGCTGCAGCGCTCACGCTTACACTGCAATGTATGTAAATAAGGGTGGGTTTGAAGTGGCTGGGCGGCGTCGTGACGTCGCGCACACGCACATTTTTGACCCTTTTTATATGACCGCCATAAAAATGAACAGCCTGTGTGTGTCTCTGACCCGCGCTGACGGCGATCCGCGGCCTTTTATACACTGAATGAAACAGCAAAGTAGGTTTGTTGCCTTAAAGATTTTTAAAAAGTGGCTTATTATAATATAATTATTTTGAGACTCAATAATTTTTTTCAGTGTAGACCTTTTATTTTTTGCTCGCGCATTTGAGTAGATCGATACAGTTAGGTAGACTTTAACGAGGTTGCTGCTTGTGCGCCCCACCTCCCGTACTTTGAACAATTGATTCGAATCATGATTCGAATCATGTCTTGATTTTTGAGCGTTTTTCGACTCAAATCGAGTCAACGACTCACAACGAGTATCAAGTCAGAAACGGCAACCATGACTTGATTTGATTTGAGTTTTGGCAACGGCAACCGAATCAACACGACTCTACTCGTTGCAGCTCTCTGATGTTTTTCTCTTAAAAATTATTTTAATTTTTAATAACGTGAATTTGTCAAATTATGATTTTGTTTGAATTTAAATTTACTTTTATATTAGAAATTCGTACGATATGTTTCTTTTTATTTTGAAGAGTAAATAAATAAATTAAAATAATAAAATCATTTTTTAATTTACTAACTTTGTAACTTTCTTAAATCCTAATGAATTTATCTGGAGAATTTTTATATCGTATGTTAAGTGGTCTAAAATCCAATTTGTATGGTTAAATTAATTAATTAAAATTATAATTTTCTAAAATTTGGCAAGGTATAACGATTTTTTTAAGAATTTAATTATTGTTACTTTGTAAAATGTGCACAAAACTATTTTTAGAATTGTTTAAAATGTGTTTAATGATTTTGAGACTAAATACAGTTGAACTTCCATAACTCGTACTTCTATAACTCGAATTTCTCTCTAGCTCGAGCTAAATGAGTGCCAGTAAAATTAATAAACTTAAGCAAAATAACTCTAAAAGTCGAATATCTTCATAACTGGAACCTATTCTTTGGATAATGGTGATTCAAGCTAGGGAAGTTCGACTGTAGTATGATTTACATTATCTGGAGTGCCACAGAAATCTCTTTCACCTGAAAAATTACGTAAATTTCATACAAATTTACGTCAAATTCAAGTGAAAGAGATTTCTGTGGCACTCCAGAATATTTTTTTTTAACTTTTGAAGTTATTATGATATCGGTATAGAAAGTTATGCTTTTTAAATTTTAGAATTTAAATTTGAAAACCTGTCATTGCATCTGAAATGTGTTTTAAGATTCAAAGGAATGAATCGCAAATTACTTTTTTATCAATTCTTCTGAGTTATTTTTTATTAAGTTTTGAAATGTAAATCAGAAATTATTGAAATTATTAAAATGTCTGCATCATCAATATTTTTTATTAAAATATTATAAATTATCTGAAATTTACTTTATCATAATTTGTTAAAAATTTCGATATAGTTGGAAACGTTTTGGAATTTCAATGATCCTGTTTGTAAATGTAAGCAAACTACTTTCTTGGATCATTATAAGATCGTTAATTTCTATTACTTTTAATTATTTGAAAATGTTACAGTTCTGTGAATTTCAGCTCGGTATAATTTCGAAATCTGAGTGGGTTTACCTGCTGCTGCTGGTGGTGCACGATGTAGCCGCCGTTGGGCAGCGTGTTGAGGAGAACGGTCTGTGGAGGCGCCACAGTTTGTGCCCCCGCCTGGCTGATCTGACTGATCTGATTGATTTGGCTGGCCTGCGAGCTGATAATCTGATGATGATGATGCTGTTGATGATGTTGCTGTTGATGATGGTGATGGTGCAACAACTTGGCGCCATTCGTGTTGAGCAATGCCGACGGTTGACTATGACTGACAATGTAACTTGCTCCTCCTTCTGCGCCTGGTGTGGATCGCTGAGGCTGCGAAGGCGCCGCCTGTTGCTTGCTGGCTGTGGGAATGACCAGCAGTTGGCCGGACGAGGTCATGATGAGCTGGTTGCCACCAGCGGGATTCGCCATGGACTGCAGCTGAGCCACCGTGGAGCTGGCGCTGCTTAGGGTCGTCCCAGGACGACTGATGCCCGCCGTGGTGGTGACAATGCTCCTGGTCAGCGTGGCGCCGCCTCCATTGCCGTTGTAGGTCAACGTGGGTTGTGGTCTGCCAATCAGACGCAGCTGTGGACTGGACTGGGCCTGGATCTGGAGCTGCAGCTGTGCCGGCTTGGGAGATGGCGACGCTGTGCTCTTGGCCGAGTCCAGCGAATCCGTGGGCGAGGACAAACTGTGCCGGGGACTCTCGTGACTGGTGGAAATGGCGCCCACCTGCTCGGGCCGTTTTTCCGCCGGCTCAGCGGGGCCACTGCTGGACACTGGCGACTCCTGTGGCAACGCGGGCAACATGGTAATGCTCGTGATCTGTGGATTCTGGGGACGCACAAAGGCAACGGCCGTGTCGACGTGCAGGGAACGCGGAGATGCAACACCAGATGACGACGTGGTCGTGGCTGAATTCGGCTCCAGTTCCCATTTGCCACCAAAGAGCGAGAGGCGACGAATCCTGTGCCGCTGCTGCTGCTGCTGCTGCTGTGACTCCAGGGGTAAGGATCGGACAGTGGCTGCCACGGGTTTGGCTTCCAGGCCCACGTTCAGTGTATTGTGGAGCAACGTCGTCTGCTGCTGCAGATAACCCGCCGGATCATCCTTGAAATTGGGCGCAGGAGCAGGAGCAGGAGCAGGATTCGAAGCGTTTAGTTTTATCACATGCTCCACAGACGCCACTGAAGATGCTGCAGATGGAGCTGAAGTTGGAGCTGGAACTGGAGCCGCTGCTGGTCGCTTGTCTCCTGTTGCTTGACTAGTTTTCTGAACAACCGCCGCTGTGGAGAGGGGCAAGGATTGAACCACTCCAGAGTAGGACGATCTATTAACCACTTTGTTGTTATTGCTGCTGTTGTTGTTGTTGTTATGTTTGCTGTATTTGTGACAATGCACATCTGCAAAAGAAAACAGAAATTAATGTCAATGTCAAAGTCAAAGTCAAAGTCATTGCTGATGCAGCGAACAAGTTGTCCTCAAAGTGTCCCCCAAGCTCAGGACACGCTCAAAGGTCAAAGGTCAGATGGCCACTTGTCTGTCAAGTGACTGCGAAACCAAACTTGTGTACAATTAAATCAAAACACGGGAACGTGCCGAGCAAAATCATTTGAGGCAGAGGGAAAAAAGGTTCGACTCCAAATATGGAAAAAGGTGGCATGGAAATAAATCTTGTGGATTAATGAAAAATCTAGTGTTTTACGAGGGCTGCTATATATATTTCTGGCCTAATAATGAAAATGCGAACATTTATCATCAAAAATTGTTTTATTGTTTTTCAAAGTATTCTCCAGCCTGATTTATACACTTTTGCATGCGCTCAAACCAATTGTCGAAGCACTTTTTCCACTCCGATTGAGACACCTCCAAAACATGGTTTTTGAACGCTTCAACAGCATCTTCTGGGCACGAAAATCGTTGACCACGCATTTTTCTTGATGTGCGGGAATAAAAGAAGTCATTGGGTGCCAAGTCAGGGCTGTACGGCGGATGACCCATCAATTCGACGTTTTGGCCGGTCAAAAAGGCGCTGGTTTGAGCCGATGTGTGAGAGCTCGCGTTGTCATGGTGAAGAATGATTCGTCTTCTCTTGTTTGTTTTTCGAATTTCTCCAAGGACTTCAGGCAAACAAATTGTGGTGTACCACTCAGAATTGACCGTCCTTCGTTGCTCAAGCGGAACAGTCGCCACATGACCAGTTTTGCCGAAGAAACAGGCGACCATTTGCTTCGAAGTGCTTCTTCCACGAACAACTTTCGTTGGATTTGGCTCGTCTTCGAAGACCCACACGGTCGATTGTTGTTTTGTTTCGGGCTCATACGCATAGATCCAAGATTCGTCACCTGTGACGATCTTATGAACATCTTTTGAAGCATCGCGATCGTATTTTTTCAACATTTCTTTGCACCAATCGACACGAGCCTTTTTTTGAACGATTGTCAAATTATGCGGGATCCAACGACAACAAACCTTTTTTACGGTCAGGTGTTTATGTAATATCGAATGTATGCTGGTGGGAGAAATACCCAAGGATGCCTCTATCTCCCGGTATGTCACATGACGATCTTGCATTATTAGTTCACGCACGGCATCAATGTTCTCTGGCACAACGGACGTTTTTGGACGACCTTCACGGAATTCGTCGTTGAGCGAACTGCGACCACGATTAAATTCGTTATACCAGTTTTTCACGGTGCTATAGGATGGTGCTTGATCGCCATACAAAGACTTAAGTTCATCGATGCACTCTTGTCTAGATAATCCACGTCGAAAGTTGTGAAAAATGATCGCACGAAAATGCTCACGTGTCAATTCCATTTTTTTAACGGATTTGAATTGTTCAAAGGTCTGTAAGTTTAACAATTCACGATTAAATGACAACACGTTCTGAGTGATGTTATGCTTAGAAATGTCAACCTTTCCAATGGAAATATCAGATTGCACCTGGCAACACTTATTGTTGCCTAGGCCAGAAATATATATAGCAGCCTACGTAAATCCAAACTTTGAATCAAAGCTAAAATTGAAATGTTAAAATCAACAATAAAAAATCGAGTTGTCGATTAATCGGTTAATAATACCCAAATGTATTTTCCAATTTTTTTTTAAATCTGAAAGCTTTATCGCAATTATTAAATACTGTTTTGATAGTTGGGAGTGTTTGATATGTTTATGCTTTATGTATGAAAAAAATGTCCAGTGTTGGAAAAGACTGACATTTTTCAACTAATTAATATTTTGATGTGGAATAAAATTGTAGGTCAGACTATTTATCATTCTTTTATCATTGGCATTCCGAAAGAAAATATGTAGATTTATAAAATTTTAATTATAAAAAAACCTCTTTACGAAGTAAAAGTCTAACTAGTGACGAAAACATTCATTCATAAGCTTGAAAAAAAAATTTGGCACTCGGAACATGGCGCTAAAATGTCCTAATTCTTCATACCTCATAAATATTATTTATTTGCGCAGTGCCGAATGCCAAACATTTTTTTTTTTAATAACGTATATGTAAAATAAAATATAATTCGTCACAAAATTGAATAGTTCGAAGGTATGTCTAAGAGCCCTTCAAAATACCTTTCCAGCGATGCAGAGATAATTTCTGTAGCTTCTATCGTTTGGACACTGTGGGGGTTTTAATTTTAGCGGGATTTAGCAATTTCCCTCTAAACTAGCGATTTTTCGAAAAAGTCGTAGCACAAAAGTATTTAGATTTTTGATCGGGAATAAGTCCTCATTCAAAATTTTTAGGCTATATCAACGCATTGATACAAACAAACAGACAGACAGACTGACCTTTCATCTCATTTTTAGAATGCGATTAAAAATTCTAAATAAAATTAAATTTTCATCATCTATCAAATCAGTTGTGCAATAATTAATTGCTAAATAAAATGAATGTAATTTTTGCAGCTCTTAATAAGCACCCTTTATTCTCTTCCACATACATTGACACACACATATACACACAGTAACCCACACTCCCACACACACAAACACGCAAACACTCAGCAAACCGCAGACGCGAACAATTTCTAAAACGCGGCAAACTTTTGCTTTGTGTGGCACTTTTAATGGTCGCTGATTGGCCTCCAGGATGAGGTACTTGAAACTGGCCAGCACACGAAGGACTGCAGGGCAACCAGGACGTGAAAGAGACAGAGAGAGAGAGTGGGAAAGAGAAATGCCCGATAGCTAAATCGCTGCGAATTGTGCATCGCTAAACTTTGCCGTCAACTGCCTTTTGTTTCAATTAACCTTTTGCATTCGAAAGTTTTTAACAATGTTTGCAAAATGCTTGCCCAGCTACTGAGCTTAACTTCCCCTAATACACGGACTGACAGGGTGTTCAAAATTGCCCCAAACACCGCAGCGTGTTTGCTCTGTGGTGTTGGCTTTAAGTTGACCCCCAACGCGTTGAACCCTTCGTCATTGTGATTGTGCCCATTGTGCACTTTCTGGAAGTTGGCAACAGTTTGGTCATATCTCAAATTGAAATCCAAATGCGTTGAATGCCATACAACTCAAAAGTGACGATGAAAATGGGAAAATAGCTCGTTGCTGGAATTCACAGTTTGTACATATCCAGTAAATACAAACTGAATGAATATAAAGTCAACTAAAAAGGAAATGCATTGTCTAAATATATAGAAAACTTTTATTCCGACTGGTGAATTAATACAGACTAAACGGTAAGAGCTAAAAGGCTTTTTTTTCATGTGAGGTGATATAAGAATTTTTAAAGATTCAATCTGGATCAGAAATGGATCAAAATTAACCAACTCACAGTTAAAAGGATATAAGCTAGAAGACTAACATTTGTTCACCAAAATTTTTAAAATTATTAGATAAAAATAATCACTTTATATCCCTTTAAATTACATATCTTGAAGCGTCACAGAAGAAAAGTTTTAACAATATTCCTGTACTAAATGTAGCAAATTCAGTAACTTCTTCATTTAAAAGCCGCAACGAGCTCTGTTTGCTAGCCAAGTGTTTGAGCCCTTGTGAAGTGGAAATGTTAAACAGTTGACGGGTATTTAATAAGCATAACATTTACAGCTTGCAATTGCCTGGCTACACAAAGTTGTGATATTTCTGTAACGCCCTTCAGTAAACTCGTTTGGATCCTACGACTGGTCATACAAAGGACGCAGAGAGAAACAAGCAAAGAAAACAAAAAGGGGAAGGAGGACGATTCAAGGAGGTTCAAATGCACTTCCTGTGAAAGTTAACGATGATACCACGACGACGACGACGACGACCTCAAAGCGCTGGAGCTTAAAGCTTCTTCAACATGACTGTGTACATGTACACAGCACAAAATTATTCTAAAGTTCAAGCTGAAAATTCTCGATTTCTGCATCTACATTTTTAGCAATGTATTGAGAATATTATTGTTAAATTACTCTTAGTGTTAAAATAGTCAAAGAAGCCTAAGACATTTGTTAAACACTGATAATCAAAACCCTTCGTGCTGCTGTGATGTTTGCAAAAAAGAAATTGAAAAATCTTACTAAATTAAAGAATTGCATAGTCGATTTAAGAAATTCCGAGATTAACGAAATTTTGACAACGTTTGGAATTTTATCCCGGAGTTCTGAATTTTTTTTTCCAGTGTAAGAGAGTATGTGTGTGTGTCTATATATGTGTGTGCTTTCCAACTGAATCCCATCTGTCTTTCAAGATATTTCATTCTCCTTTGGTATGTGCATTTTCACTTTATCATTGTCTCGACGGCGTTTTCCACTTGCCAGCAGCCAAAGCACATTTCAATTGCATCCGTTGTGCAAGTATGTGTGTGTGCTTGTGTGTGTGTGTGCTTGTGTGTGTGTGTGTGTGTGTGTGTGTGTGTGTGTGTGTGTGTGTGTGTGTGTGTGTGTGTGTGTGTGTGTGTGTGTGTGTGTGTGTGTGTGTGTTTGTATGTACACAAGCCAAGGCTCTATAAGTACACATGTTTTCATATGAATTCATGCGATTGTTGACTTGAATCCTGCTCCTTTTTCTGTAACCTCCTTTTGTGCCCTGTTTCGCGAGGTTTCGTTAGCATTGCCGAGAAGACCTCGCCTGCACTTATCGCACCTAAGTATCTACACTATTTTACGGCAACAAAACCAACATTTGTCCCCCATGGCTATTTCACTTTAGAGATATTTAAATTATGATTCCGTTGAAAAGTAAAATTTCACTTCCATATTATTAAGGGGGTAACCCGTGTGACGGTTTTCAAAAATCGAAATAAAATTAATTTTTTTTATTTTACATCTATAACTTGTGTGGAATATGTGGTTAAAAAGATTTTTCGATATTAGAAACATTTTTAAAGTTATAGCGCTGAGAAGGCATGCGTTTCAACGCCCGGCATAGCGTACTTGAACTTTCCAACGCGTTTTTTTGAAATCACTTTTTCGACCTGGTCGACCTGGGTATGCTCAGCCCATGTGGGGCTACAAGATAGACCAGAATAGTTTAAATAGGTCACGTAGTTTTATTAGAGTGCATCAATTTGTATTGCCCCGAAAACATTTTTTTTTTTCCTAAGCCTCTGTGTTTTATTAAAAGAAAATTTTCAAGGAAAAGTTTTTGTGTCCAAAAAATAGCTTTAATCCTGACTAATTTTCAATTCCAAGGATGAAAATTTGGTTTTAAAGACATTTGAAAAATCATGGTCCTAACAAGAGTATTGACAACAAGTTTGTCAGGATCGAACACCCAAGATATAAATTAAACAAAAAAATAAAATAAAATTCAACTCAAAAAGCGCGGACCAGGAACTTATTTTGGAACTATGATTTGGGTTACCATTTATTGTGAAAAAATCGATGCACCCTAATGTACATAAATAGTTAATAAATATGTATATGGTAAAAAAATTCATAGTTCTAAGTTTAATCTTCAGAAAAAATGCCCAGAAAACAGTATAAAAAAAAAACCGCCGTCAGACGGGTCAACCCCCTTAATCAGCAAACACAAATTCTTGGGCATTTCATTCTTTATAATCAAGTCAAGTGAAGATTTTTTTTGATAAGGAGCTTAGGTTATTAATACAATTTTTGGACGAAATATTATGGAATTAATATTTTTCTCAAAAGACTTTTTTTTTTTTTTTTTTTTATGACGGGAAGTAATTTTTATATTTTGCGTTTCATTCCGAAGAATTTAAAAACACATGCTTGACTATATTGACGGGGGGAATCGAACTCAGTTATTTTCAAACTGGAAGTTCTACTTATGTGATAGGTCGGCGACTCTAACCACTGAGCTACTGGACCACACTCTCAAAAGACTAAGTACATATTTTTGTGTTCAGAATTCGTTGAGAACAAATTTAACAGGTTTTATCATACTTTTTTTAGTTTTTATCTATAACTTTGACTCACCTTGATTCGGCAATTCGATTATTGTAGGTGTTGTTGGTATAGTTGCTGTGGCTGTTGCTGATGTTGTCGTTGTCGACGTCGTTGATGTAACAACAGCTGTTGTCATCAGCGATGTAAACACATCATTTGTTGCTGAAATCGCGACTGTTGCATCTTTGCAAGGCTGTGAATGTGAATGTGGATTGTGCAATTGCTCCGAGGCGAACAGATGTCGCTGATGTGAACAGAGCGACGTGGAAGTTGCCGAGTTTGCCTCCTGGCTATTACCTGGCAACACCTTCAATGGCATGTTGGGTACCTGCAATTAATTGAATGCACAAAATTGACACATTAGCTATTAATATTCGCTTAATCAATTGAGGCGCCATTGCCACTATCGTCTACACATTTGCTTCTATCAATTTTGTAATCACACTCACACATTTATTCGCATGGAAAACGTGAGCAGCATTTGATTAATTGCAGCAATCAGACAATTGCAGTTGCCGTCAAGTGCGACAATTGCCAAGTCTTGTAGTCATTTCTCAGGTAATTATACCCATAACTCTTTGATTGGGAGGTTTATTGCAGCTTGGGAAAAATTCCTCAATTCCCACCGTTTTCAAACTAGAACGTAATTTTAATGGCGGAATTTCTCTTTTTTAATAATAATCTATATCCCTATTTAACCGCATAAAGATCAAAGAAATACAGTATTAGAAAGTTAAAGTATGCAGCAAAGTGACTGCAAAAAATTTTTTTTTTCATCTCTTCGCTTGTTTTTTTTAAATTGCTTATTCGTCATTTCCATACATTAAGAAATTTTGCGAAACCAAGCGAAGAGATTTTTGAAAAAATTGTTTACAGTCACTCCTAGAATTGATTGATGAATTTTTCTGCATCAAAACATTTTTTTGTAAAAGTCGAGGAAAAAAGTTGAAAAAGTACACATAAATTCGAAATTTTCAATGGGTTCTTAATGGGTTAAGGAAAGTTTCGTAATATTTAAACGGAATTTAAACGACCTTTCCAAATATATTTTTTTTACTTTGAAAGTAAAATAGAGTGTACTTATTATTTTGGCCAGTAGTGTAAGT
>JBAMBJ010003473.1:0-43482 GCA_037043495.1 Drosophila recens
ACATAAACTATAAACAAATTTCAGTTTTTTTTATTAAAAGTCTTACTTAGAAATTATGTAATTCGACTTTTTATATTTTAAAATGTACCTGATTTTAGTCAAACTTAACTTTCAAATGCACACGTATGTAAATAAATGTAGCAATCAGAGACACAAATATTCATAGTAAATCTTATCGTAAAAAGTTAAAAAAAATTCTGGCTACAAGGAAATTTAGTTATTTATTAATGTAACATGTAACAATTTGCAATAAATTTAAAAAATTAATATATTAAATAATTTTAGTAGTGTTAATGAAGATACTTGTTGAGACCTCCTAAGGGCAGGACAAAGGCAATTGAGGGTTAAGCTATGCTATGCTATATATCTTTGCCTATGTCAATTATCGATCCTTTTCTGTCGATGTATTTTAAACCTTTTGTTGAATGCGGCTTTTGTGGCACGCAGTGTCATAAGCCTTGCCACTTGGCCGACGACGCACTCTCAAAGGCATGTCGCTCATGGTGGGCAGACTGCCAACCAATCAAGCTAGCAACGAACCAAGCAACCAAGCAGCCAGGCAGCCAGCCAACCATCCGGCCAAGTTGATTAACTTGATTGGTAACGCAAATTCGCATATAGATTCGCCAACACACGCCGACACTCGCCGGCGGGGCCCAAGAACCCGACCAAGAGGCAAAGCAACAAAGCAACAACAACAAAAGCGTCAACAGCAGCTTAGCCGTTAAGTAGATTTCCATGTTGACTCCGTTTACTGTCCAATTCTCTTGGCTGGCCACCTTTTTTTTGTATTTTTTTTGTTTCTTTGTAATTCGACAGTTGCTGGGCGTACCATCAAGGTCGGCCATTCATCTATATTTATATTCTATAGAAATTATTAAATAATACTCAATGCAAGTGTTGTCAACCCAACCTTTTTCTGGATAGATTTGACCTTTTTAAGACGAAAGCTGCTGAAAAAAAAGATCAAATATTCACTAAGTAAAAGAAAGATCATTTCCGTAGTGATGTAATTTTTAAACTCGGTCAATCGATCCTCGATATGTAATGTAGTGATGTATTTGGGCATTTCCAGAAAAAGGTCCACCTCGCCCAAAACCGTAAAATTGACCAAAATCTCACATCTTGTGAAATTTTCTTCCAAAAATGTGTTCAAGTTATTTATTAAAGCAATATGCGCTAGAAGAAATTCAAAAGGATGAACATATAGATTCTACATTGGAATAAATTCACTTTTTCTATATTTTTGCCATTTCCCAATTGACTCCCAAAATGGACCACTTGTATTCTATCGATTACACTAAGTAAGATAGTAAGATTGTAACATAAACCATTTTAATACATAGAAAGATATTGAAAGTTTAATTTAAAACAAGTTTTTCAAGCTGTTTTCGATCTATCGAATAAAATTTGATGAACATATTCTTGGAACAAACTAGGTGGAAATCTTGTCACGTTCGCGATGTCGCGTTACAAATTTCTAATAAAACTTGTAAAATTAATAAAATTATTGTAACTTTTCAAAATTATTCCTAAAATAGAAAACTACATTATTTTATTATGGTTTAAAAGTATTTTCTTCCAAATTACTGGCCACATTTCGCAGACCTACGAATTTTTTAAGATGAAGTCAAACATGACTTCTTTTTTTCGTCGGGTTCGCGATGCATTGTTTTCTGTAAATAATTCGAAATCGACAAGTCTTCAAAGCTTGTCGTTTATAATAAAAATAGTGTTGATAAAAAATGCATTAAGCACGTGAGAAAACATTTTTGAAAGTGTAAATTCTTGTCATTTTTTTTTTTTATTTAAAGACGTACAAAATTTTTGAGATAAACCGTTTTTACGAGAATCTTATTATCGATTTTTCAATGTATTTGCTCATCACTATTATTAAGTAATGCTCAATCACTTGTTACTCTTATTAATTATGCTTTCTTCCTCTCTTGCTCTCTCTCTTGCAGTTTTGATGATAGCCTCTCGTCTTCCCGTCGCCGCAAGGAGCGCTCCAAGCGTTCGCATCGTAAATCGCCCGCTACGGGGCGGCGACAGCACAAGTATCGTTATAGGGAGGAGACCTCGCACTCGAGCTCACGGCGCCGGCATCGTGATCGCGCCAAGGATGAGCGTGACAGTGGGCGCAACAATCGCCAATCGCAAGCTAAGGTAAAAACTTTTCATTTTCTTCTTAACAAAATGCGAAACAAACGAACACTTAGGCTGAACAACCAAACAAAAGCAATCAAATGCTAAATATACAAGTATGGTAAAAGAAATATTAAGCAATACACAACTAGAAAAAAAAAAACAATTCGCAAAAACGAAAAAAAAAAACAAATCAAGTTTTCTTAGTCCTTATCCCCTGCCTTTGTACCCGCCCGAGTTTCTTATCAGCTGACTCTCTTCGCTTGCCAATTTTGTTTTCTTTTTTTTTTTGTAAATTGTTTTCGGGTGTCTCTCAATTAGTTATCGAATCACTCAGCAACGCAAAGAACATGCTGTTTTTCCAACGCTATTTAGAAAAATCTCAAATAACTGCCAAGCAGTTTGAGGAATCTCAAGTTCCATGTTACTTCAAAATGCGCGAGCTGCCGACAAAATTGCGCCGCTTCGATAACTATCGGGATCTGTTGCTGGAGCATTCATCGCTGCGCTTTATGCCGTACACGGATGATTGGATTGTTATTGAGTATTTTGCCGATCACGATAGTGATTATCTCGTAAGCTAACAAAAGCCCCTCTCTTCATCCTTTGTTTACCTGACCACACACATTTGTTATACTGTTGTACCTCTTGACATAATCACACTCGTATTCACACTCTATTCGCAAATCTCTCTGCGCACTCATTGCACTCACTCACCACTTGGGGGCTAATCATTTGCGGTGCCTGCTGTGCTAATTTTGCAATTCAACATTTAGCGGTTTACTTTGTATCAATCAAACAATCATTTAACAATACAACTGCCTAAATTGAATCAGTCTAAAAGAAATACAATAATTTGGGCAGACTTTTAGATACAGTATCTTCAAATACAGATTAACATAAGATATAGATTCAAATTCTTTTTTTAATGAAATATAAATGAATATTAATGAACTACATTTTTCTCAATTTGCAACTCTTTTTTCTTATAAAAATATATGAAATTCTCTTAAATATAACAACAATATATAACAAAAACAAATGGGATTTAGATCTCGAGAGATTGTTCCGTATGAGATGTTGATAATCTGCACAATTAATTGCTCTGCTCTCGCCTTGTCTTACATTGCCCCCTGCCGCTGACCTCGATTTCTGTCATTCAATTGATCATTCGACATTCAACACATTGACAGAGCTCATGCTGTCAGTCAGTGCTAATTTCGACGCCAATTGGGATTGGGTGACGACCAAGCGAATAGAGTGTAGAACACGCACAATTTCTGTTAAAGCGTGGCATCATCCACTGATCGCGACTGGCGTTGCCAGTAAGTTATTCAACATTCAGTTCTTTCGACAATTGGAGCAACAATACAAGCGACATGCGCAAAAGGCGACGCCAACTTCGTATGGCAACATTGGTCATGAAGGAGATAACGGAGAGGATGTGGAAGATAGAGCTGAGATCACTCGGTGTTTGCTGTTGAAGCGCCAAAGGAATCTATTTGACTTGGTGGCACTCTGTGATATTCCAACGGACAAATATGTCGGCGAGAATTGGATTATCGATGAGTATTTTATCGATCACATGGATGATTATCTCGTGAGTGAGCAAATAAACTAGCATTCCCTCTGTTTCTGTTTTGCTCTCTGTGCTAGTGATGTGAAAAACATCGATACACCTTTTTTTGTAAATGTGATATGCAAATTTATAAATCCAACTTTATTGTTTTCAATGTATCATAGAAAATAATTATATTTTTTATTACAATACAAGATATTTCCTATTCCAACTCGATGCTACATTTATCGATGAAAAGCTTCTCAACCCGATACATTTTACATCTCTACTCTTTGTGTTTTACGTTGTCCAAGTTCCTCTCACACAACACTACCTGCTCTCTCTCGCTCTTTGGCTCTCTTTGATCAGTACTCTCTTTTGACACTGCGCATGTCGAGTGCCACCAGCTGATTGCTGATTGGCGATTGGTGCGCGCGCAGCAGCTCCACCTAGCGCCTGTACTATGCTTGCCATTTACTCAAATACTGTTTTTGCCTTTGCGTCTTTCGTCTCTTCCGCCGTCACATTGGGGGAAAATTAAAAATACCACACACCAAACAGATAGAAATGTGTGTGTTTTTCTCAATTCTGAAACAGAAACTGAAATGAAACTGAAACAGAAACAGATTCAAAGATTCGTTCTTCGGTTGTGTATCGTCGTCCATCGTCGTCGTCGTTTTCAGGCCTTTGGCTAACGTGTAACGGTACGTGGTCTGCACGCGGATCACAAAAAATTCATATCCTCTACTCTCTCGCTCTCTCTCTCTATCACATTGTCGCGAATTTGTTTATAATTCTATATGTACTGTCTGCGTGTGTGTGTATGATGTTTAATATAGGAAAATCTTTTAAATACATACATGCATGTGTAATGATTACTTCACACCAATGCCTAATGAAAACGTTTTCGAACAAAAGTTAAAACAAAAAGTAATTAAACTTAAACAATTTAACAACACGCGTGATATAATCAGCAAGTTGAACAACACAAAATATATATTAAGAAAATTTAAGTGCTTTAAAAATAAAATTGAACCAGCAAAAACAACAACAAACTACAAAAGTGCCGAAAATGTCATGAAATACAAAAGAAAAAAACACAAACAAAAATAAATAAAACAGATTGTATATAAAATGTACTTGGCCAAATGATCGCTTTTGACCACATAAACTGTCCCAAAACATATTGAAATTCGTGTTCCACTTAATGCTAGTTATGCGTTGTTGAATTCGAAATTGAAGTCAGGTGTAGAAATTAATGCAGCCTGATCTTTGCACTTTTTGGAGTAGTTTTGCAACATGAAGCAGAGAAAGAAGAAATACGATTTCACATAAAGAAATAAAAATAAAATCAGAAGAGGAAGAGCAGGAGCAAGAGCAAGAGAAACGGCCAAGCAAATCAAAACAAAGACTCAGAACTAACAAACAGCGGCAATAGCAAAAACAACAACAACATAAGCAATTAACGTAGTCCAATTGGAATATATGGTACTCACACTCGCATACAAACGAGTACATGTGTAAAATACATGCATGTGTATTTGTGCAGCACAGAGATCAGCAGGGATTATTCATCTCATGTTGATCTTTGATGCTGCCTCCTCTTCTTCTTCTTCGTCATGCTCTTTTCTTCGCTAAGAAATTAGTTATTTTTGTAATGTTTGGATTTATTTTTGGTACGCGCGCTTTATTTCCACACAAAAACATAGCAAAATGTCAAGACATATTGTCCATATAAGAAAAAAACTAACTATATAGTAGAAGGGAAAATTGGCTTTTCTATTATTTTTCTCAATTTAAATATCGCTATGTGTGTTTAGATTTGGCAAGCAAACATTTCCATTTGTAATGCCTCGAAAGTAACCAGAAAATACAAGATCTCTTGATCAACAGTCACTATAGATGTTTTACTGTACACAAATTATATATATACGTATAGGTCGGATGAATGTACATTAATATGTCCATATGTACCTTGTATAATATACGACTGCGCGAAATTTCCGTACGTTGTCATCATTTTTTGTCAAAAATAAAAGCACATTTTGAACTAACAGAGAGGGGATCAGAGGGGAACTGATGGCACATCCATAAACGAGAATAACAGAATAATACACTCAGCAACCCATACGTATGTATGTGTGTTTGTGTATTTATCACAGGCAGTTCCCGTCACTCATTTGGACACCGTTGTCCGAGTCGTGGAGATGATCCAGCGCGATCTACCCAATGCTCTTCTTTGTGAATATAAGTAGGACAAGTTGCCTGAAGGGTGAGCTGTGTGAGCTCTCTCTTAGAACTAGTTCATTGCCTGTAAAGCAGTTCATTCTTAATTAAGAGAGCGGCGCTCTCGAGAGAGCCACAGTTACGTCTAGGTTGAAGGCCAAAGCGAGATGGCTAGATGCTAGGATCTAGAACAGCGGTGGGCACGAAATCTGAATTCGGGAGCACAAAAACATCAACATAGAGTCTTTTGTGCGTCTTCACGACGCAGAAAAATAGTTGGGAGCTGTCGCTGCTCCCGGAGCCAATGCGTGCCCACCGCTGATCTAGAATGCTAGGATGAAATGAGATAGCTAAAGCAGTTGTAACAAGGGATGCACCTCAAAAAAAAAAGATTTAAAAAAGTAAAATGAAGAAAATGGGTGTTTATAAAAATAAACAAAAAAGGAAATTAGTTAACTACAGGGAATTGAACACAGGTGCATATCCATCATTTGCATGTGTATGCCTTGCATTATCGGTTTACATACATATATCGGACTGGCGTCAATGAGAATGAATGAATGACGAAGAAGAAGGAGAGGAAAGTGTGAAAAGTCTTTGTTTTTATTTTTATTATTTTGCAATTTTCTTTTGTTGTTGTTGGCGACTATTTGATCAATTAATAAGTCACGGCATGCAATTCAATTCAATTGCAATTGCCAAAATGCCAATGAGGCATTGACATTGAGAGCATTGCTACCAATCCCTGCCACCCCGCCCCCCTTATGGCCATCCCAATTAGCCACCAAGCAGCAGCCACACGATAATATATTAACAGGGCTATCGATCGAGCAGGTTTCTTTATTGCCAACTCGCCAGCAAGATCGCGAGTCGCGTCGAGCAAGTCAAAGCAAACGCAATTCGCGTTGGATTTAACTGCGAAAAGAAAAGAAAATAAATTAGATAACAGATTCACAGCAACAGATTAACAAATATATCATATAATATATATCACGTATACGCCGAGGACGACGCAATGTCCAGCGAACTGAGCGAATTAATCGCGCTTGGCTGCGCGGATCTCGCCGCTCCAGCGGATGGTGGTTCCGGTGAGATCCAGCTGATGATCGATGCCGAGCGTCGTCTGAGCATCAAACAAATGACGGCCACCGAGTTGACGAGACTGCGAGCAGCCGCAGCTGCCGAGGCGGAAGCCCAGGCTCGGGCCGAAGCCGAGGCCAAGGCACGAGCACGGATGGAGGAGCAGATGCGTCTGGCTGCCCAAGTGGAGGCCACGGCACGGGCCAGAGCTGCCGCTGAGGAGGTGGAGCGGAGGCGGAAACAGGCGGAACAAAATAGGGAACGTACCCCGAGTCCCTCGCCCCGGCATCAGGATGATGATGAGGAGCAACTGCAGCAGGTGATGGAGGCAAAGAGAAAGAAACAAGTGGAACAAAGTAGGGAAACGAGCTCATCATCACCCAAGAGTACTTCCCGGGAACGTCGCATTTCACTGCCCAATGATTCCCTGGAAACGGAGGATCTGCTCTTTCCCCACGGCAATGCTGCATCCGGGGATGACTCCTCGTCGCCCTCCCAGATAGCCGATACCATTGAGTTGTTGCGCAGCCAAAGGGCCGCTCGTGGTGCCTCCTCCCAGCAGCGCAGTCGGGGACGTTCTCCATCGCCGCTAGAGCCACGTAACCATGAGAGAAGTGCTGCTCCCGGACGGCTGCACAGCTCCAGCATCAGCTCCAGTGTCAGCCAGCCAGAGAGTCGTCGTGGCAGCACCGCCAGTGCCCTGAGCAATGATCCCGCTGTGGAGCCGGCGGCGCCACCGCCCAAGTTTCCGCTCACCAAGACCGTCTCGGCACCCAACATTATAAATCGACGCCGGAGCAGCCTAACGAATCTCTTTCCGGGTCCATCGCCACTGGTGGCACCCGAGCCAATGTTGCACACAAATCCAGAGGCGCCTCCGACGGCTGTGCTGCCCAATTCGCGACAGGAAGAAGGATATCGTGAAATACCCAGTGGGAAGATGGTGCATCGCACCAAGACACCGCCGCCAGTGGGCGCCAAATTGGGTGTCTGCCTCAAACGGGTGACGGCGCCCAGTGGCTCGATAACCGTTAAGCCCAAGGAGGGACCAATGCTCGGCGTGGTGCTCCGCAAGGTGGAGAAGAAGACGGAACCCCAAAAGAGCATACTGGATGACGATAAACCCTTGTACCATCTGTCCATTGTGCGCAGCGATAACAAGGAGTATAAGCCGGCAGCGAAACCAAAGCCAAAACCCGCCGCTGCACCTGCTCCAAAGCCTTCACCGGGTGGCATCCTAACGGGACCTCAGGTGGTGCGCACCGTTAATCGTCCCGCGGTGTCCTTGGCAAAGCCACAACGTCCGCAGATGGGCGTGCCCATAACCATAACGAAAATCGAGGGCGATAAGATAATAATAATCAAAAAGATCATAGTGCCCAAGAACAGTAAGATACCGGAACAGTATCTGCAGGTTGGTTATGTTGTTGGTATCGATATATCGATATACATCTGTGTGGTGATCTGTTTGGTGATCTGATCTGTTTGGTGATCTGTTAATCTGTCTAGTGTGTCAGTAGGCGTCTATCCCTCTCTCCAACTTCATGCTATGTTTTGTTTTTAAAATCCTTTACGAATTTGCCTTGTTTGCTGCTGCTATCGATATTCTTATCGATTAATTCACACACGCACATTAACACTGATTAATCGATATCGACAAAGATCGCCGCGCTCTTCTCTTCTGCTATAAATGAATATGAAATGGAAATGAATTTACGTGAACTAGTTATAGTGGAACTAACTCGTCAAATGAAATATTATACGAAAAAATAAAAAAAACGAAAGCCAAGTGGAACTCGAATATAAACAATATCAAAAAGTAGACGAATTATCTCTTAATAAATTTAAACAAATTTAATTAAAGTTTTCTTAAACAGTAGAAGAATTGGAGCTAGAAAGAATCTATATCCAAGTTCGAGATTCCCTCCTGAAGAGTGTGAATTAGATCAGCGGTGGGCACTCAGGGGCTCCGGGAGCAGCGGCTGCTCCCAGCTAATAACAAGGTAGCAAAAACAACATAGGAGCAGCTTGACATTGACACTTAAAATTTAAGACCGTCATAAAAAAAAATTGTTGTTGTAGTACTCCCAACTTAAGATTTTATGCTCACCGCTGAATTAGATCAAAGATCGTAAATTTGTTTTGAATAGTAGAAGAGCTTTAACTAGATCCAAAATCTTAATTAGGAGCTAAAGTAGAACTGAATTGAATTGAACGACTGAAGAAAGTGGAACTAGCTCGTGAGCTCTTGAGCTTACAGTAAAAAAGTCTTTATGTTAAAAACAATAAATAGAATTGAAGCTAGTTCGAGCTCGCAACTGAACCAAATCGAATAACTTAATTGAAACTAAACAAAAGTTCGATCGACGTCTGTGAATTCCCTTCGATCCGTGGAATTTAAACTAGATCGCAGTTTCGGCCAGTGTTTAAATGAGTCAAGATGCTGGCAAGGCAGCTGCCACAGTTACCACAGTTGTCACATCGCCTCAACCGGAAAAACAGCTAACGGTTGTTGCTACCTCCGGATGTGCCTCAGTTTGCACAACGAAATCAGGAGAGGAAGTCGCCTGCGCATCCTCGCCGAGTAACATGCAGAAGCCAACGCCCCCGCCTGCAAATGGACAGCAGTTCTTTCAGGTTGTTTCGCCGCAGTTCGCGTCGGTTTTATCGTCGAGTTTGCCGGAAACCAAATGTGCGGTCCGTTCGCCAATCTCGTCTCCGCTGGCGGTGCGAAAGAATCGATCCTTGTTGCCGGCGAGTCCGAAGTCGACGCCTCCGCTGCCGAGGAAACAGCATCATCCCATGGCCTACAATGCGACAACGGGTGCGATTACGACGCCGACTCGTGTTCTGGTCGCCAACAGTCCCGTCTCGAGCATTTCTCTGTCGTCCTGCAGTTCGCCGTCCTCGTCGCCGCCTCCGGTGCCGTGTCGAGCCCCGAAGCAGGCGCCCATACAAAAGACCAAGACGGCCATCGATCTGGACAAGTTGCTGCAGCAACAGCAACAGCTGGAGGAGAAGTCGGCAGCGGCCACGACAAGTGCCAAACTGGATGCGAATTTCTATGATGCTGAGATCGAGATGATGAACAAGTATCTAAAGAGTCTGCCCGACTACAGTGAGCTGGATCGCAAGCTGCATCAGGAGTTCAAGGAGTGCGAGGATCTCTATGATCGTCTCAAGCGACAGCAGCAAAAACCGCTCAGTAAATCCAATTCCCAACAATTGCCGCAAACATCCAACACTTCCAGTGGTCTAACCAAATCTTCATCCATTAATTTTGCCAACAATCGTGCTGTGCCGCGTCTCGCCTATCCCTCCATCTTGGCCAAAACGACGACGAATGGAAATGGAAGTGATCAGCCCAAGTTGCAGCGCAGCATTTCCAGCAACAACATGCCATTGGGCAATGTACATGCATACATGTCAGCTGGTCTGGTCAGCGACTCGAATTTGTCCTGCAACAAGCAGCTAATGAACGATTTCTGGAGCGAGAATCTGTGCAGCTCACAGAAGCGTCAGACGCCGAAGCGAACGTTCTGGAACTATGAGAAGATTTGTGGCGCCCAATTGGGCGATGCGGGGCAACCCTTTAAGATGGACGCCAAGACGGCCAAGAAGCTGGCCATATTTGATCCCACCGTGGCGGAGGCGGCACAGAAGGAGCTGCAGAAACAGACGCAGCCACAAAATAATCCCAATCATCGATTGCAGAAAAACGCATCGTTGTCGCAATTGGATTTAAAAGTGCGCCAGGCGGTGACCAAAGATGATCTCTACAAGCTCATCCTGTGCAATGATCAGCCAAGGACAACAGCAACGAATTTTGTGAGTCGTGTGCCGGTTAAGCAGCAACCAGTAAATGTTGCTTCCTCCTCCCAGCAGCTGAATAAGAGCATGTCCATGACACATGTGCCTGGGGGAGTACCTAATTCAGCTGCTGCGCCTCTTCCCTTGCTGCGCAGCTCGAGTCGCACACACATACCCTGTTATATGAAGCATTTGCCATCGCTCAGTCGCAGCACATCCAATTCGGCCATATTGCTGACGACGAGCAAGCAACCCGCAGCAGCAACAGTTGCTAGTAAATCCTCAACTGGTGTGCTCAAGAGCTCCAGCAGCTCCTGTGTGCCCTTGTTTCGTCGTCCAACGGAGCCAGCAGCAACAACAACTCCGCTTGGCCCAACAATTGCTGAATCCTCCACTGAGTGCGCTTCACTTGAGCGCAAGTCGGAGAAGAGCAACAGCACTGTGAGCAGCAGCAGCTTTACGGTCACCAACTGTTGCACCACACACTTGCCACAGCTGTCCAAGTTTACCTCGTCCTTTCACATACCCGCCACAGTGGATGTGTCGACAACAACTACGACTACAAACACAGCAACAGCTACAACAAACGTTGCCACAACAGCAGCGACAACAACAACAACAGCAGCAGCAACATCTTCATCTTCAGCAGCCACAAAGCGTCAAAAAGATGTGGACAATAAATTGGAGAAATGTCTTAATGACATGCTCAAGTTGAAGAGCAACAACAACAGCAACAATGTCGAGTCATTGACAGTCGAGGATGTGAGCAGCAAATTCGGTACTGAATCATCGCAGATTCCGGTGCCAGTTCAGCTCTACGATCCACAAAAGGCGCTCCTGCAACAGCAGCAGCAACAACAGCAACAGAGGCTTGCATATCCCATTGGCAAGTCCAATTCAACCTCTCAATTGTCCATGGGCTATCAGCGACTGTTGCAGCAGCAACAGCAACTGCCTCAGCAACAACAACAACAACATCCACAGCATCAACATTATCCGCAACAGAAGCGCGCTTTCTTAAACTGGAACTCTTTTGCCTGCTCCACCATGAATGGCAGCAGCGATCCCTTTATGCAACAGCAGCAACAGCAGCAACAACAGCAACAACAGCAGCAGCAGCAACAACAACATCCACATGCACACAGGCTGCAGCAATCATATTCCACATCGCATGTGAGCAAACAGGGCTTAAAGTCCAACCTGGGCATATTTCAGACAAAGCACACGAATAAGGAGAATAAATTTGGACAACAGTCGCAACAACAACATTATCAGCAGCAGCAGCCGCAACAACAAACAGCTCAACAACAACAACCAGCTCAGCTGTATAACAACAGTTATCAGTCGCTGATCAACTCTAAGCCCAGTTATCAGCCACGTGTTGCTGGCGGTGCTCCACTCACCCACTCGGCATCCTTTACGGCTGCACAGCGTCCACACTTTGGACTGGGCATGATGAGTCGCAATTATTACAATTTGCCAAAGCAACAGCAGCAACAACCACAGCAGCAACAACCACAGCAACAGCAACAACTCCCACTGAACCACGAGCGTAAACCGCTGCAAACCTTTGATCCGTACGCTTATCCCAAGCCCAGTCAGAGTCAGCACCTGGTCAAGTACCAAGCACAGCCACAATCTCAACCACAACCTCAATCACAGCCACATCCGCATACGCAGTTTCTTAACGCTTCCGTTGCTGCGGCTAACGCTGGCAGCGGCGTCGGCGTCAACGTTGGCAGCGCTGCGCTTCAATATGATGCAAATACAAAAACGCAATTGTTTTACGGTCAGCCACAAAAACAACAACAACTACAACAAAGCAACTCTGTCATATTCAGTCACTCACAACAACAACAGTTACACCAGCAACAACAACAACATCAACAGCAGCAGCAGCAACAACAAAATGAAATGTCCAAATCCGTTTTGGGTCTGCATTTCATCGAGGTAGATTCCCTTCTTGGCCAATTATTAAGTTTCTCTTTTTGTTATTGTTATTGTTAATTGTTACTTGTTGTATGTGTTGCACATGTGCCCAGAATGCTGCCGCCTTTTTACTAACACACACACACACTTAAGAAATGATTCAACATCGCAGGTACAAGCGTGTGCGAATTAATAAGAACAGCCTTTTTTTTGCCCAGTAACAATATTTAAATCATTATTTTTTAAAACAAAAAATAAGTTGGTCTTCATATGCTGTTTTGTCCTTGTTTAGAAGTTGAGATTTTTCATAGTAAAAGTAATTTGTTATCGAAGCTTGACATTCAATCGATTCTTAATCCAGCGGTGGGCACGCAGTGGCTCCGAGAGCAGCTGCTGCTCCCAACTTAAGTAGACTCTAATAGAGTTGTTGTTGTTGATGCCCACCGCTGTTTTAATCAGATTTTTTAGACTAATGGTTGATCCTTGAAATTGACCATGAATTAAAACCACTACTGACAAAATTTCAGCCTTCTAGCTCTAACCGTTTGCGTTCAAAAATGAGGAAAAGGTCAGGTTCTCTAGCTCTTACCGTTTGCGCTCAAAAATAAAGAAAAGAGAGAAGAGAGAAGATATTGATCAATTCGACAAATTTGAAATTTATGTCCTTTATATCATAACCAGTCATGCCAATTTGGCCTATTTTCGGATAGATTTGTCAAATTTTTCGGATGATAAGCAAATTATGGTACTGCTT
Source organism: Drosophila recens (assembly GCA_037043495.1). Taxonomy (NCBI): domain Eukaryota; kingdom Metazoa; phylum Arthropoda; class Insecta; order Diptera; family Drosophilidae; genus Drosophila; species Drosophila recens. The sequence goes on from JBAMBJ010003473.1 coordinate 13,503, forward strand.
TTTTTTTAGCAAACTTTTAACAGAATGCTTAAAAACAGTACCATAATTTTTATTATTTCTTTAAAATTTGACTATTCAAATCTGGCTTTTTTTTAACGGACTAATTTTGGCAACGCTGATCATAACTTCTTGCTATAATTTTTCTAACTTTTCAAACATATTTCTAAACATTACTCCATAAATGAACTGCTGTATTTAATTAGATTCTAGTGATTTCAACGATCACCTCATAGTAGAATATTTTGGGAGGCTGTTGTTATTATTTTGAACACGTCTGTAGTTTAGACGCTGAAAATAGAACGTTGACTCATCATTTTATTGCACTCCAAAGGCCTCCAATCCGCTTGGGGCCAAGAACAGTATTTGAGATTGTGGCGCGCGCATTTCCTGTGCGAAAAGTGCCCTCACTTTTCCTCCCCCTGCCCCTGCCCCTTCGCCAGTATCCCTTCCGCCTTCGATCACCTTGCGTTCGATTGTGGCCTCTCTCATCAGACTCTTGCACTTGTCGACGCGGCGACAGCAGCAGCGTTGCACAATCGTGTGGCAAAAGCAAAACCAAAACTAAAACCAAACCGAAATTCAATGTCAATTTTGTGTGGTTTCGCTAAAAATAGATATTCACACTTAATTTATGTTGTTTATTTAGTGCAAGCACTAAAAACATCGCATTAATTTTATCTTTAAGTTTTTTAATTAAATTTATCGCCTGTTAATACTTATCTTTTGCACAACTAATTCCAAAACTTCTATTTATAATTTAAAATGTGTAAAAAAACACACTCGCATATAATGCTAAACAATCAGCAACTATTGCCTGTGCCTGTGCCTATGCCTGTCTGCCTTGTTCAAGAATATGTAACATCAACAACGCATACATAAATACATAAAACATACTCGTATGTACATTGTTCTCTTGCACCTCTCTGTACTGAACTCTGTGCTGATCGATACAACGATTATTGAATGCTCTTCTCCAAAAATTGATGCAAATTGAAATGCAAATATTTGCAATTTAATGCATTTGATATACAGGTCAACTTTTATAGGGATATTCCGATAAAAATGCCGATCTAAGTTTAAAGTCAAATTTAGGTAAAAAAAAAAACTCCCAATTTTGGTGAGCATTTTTTTATTCCCATTTAAATATTCTCTAAAAAGGGGACCTAGAAAAAAAAAACTTTAATCGTACCATTTATTTGAAATCATCTAAACCAGCTGTAACTTCTACAACAGTAAGCAGAAAAATAGTTGGGAGCAGTCGCTGCTCCCAGAGCCACGGCGTGCCCACCTCCGATCTAAACGGATTCGCAAAATAAACAAAAATTTTCAAAAACTAGTTAAAACGATTTAAAAAGAAAATTCAACCGAATTAAGAAACAACAAAGCGACTTTTTAATAATACAAATGAAATTTGAACTCTGATATTTTGTCTTGTGTAAATTTTTTATCTTTCATCCTTATTCTGGTTTCTTAAAAATTTGTTCATAGTTTTTACGTCTCTGTTTTTGTTATTCTTACAAAAGAAGAGTATTTACAAAACGGTTCGAGTGTCTTTAGTTGCCTGCTTTCAGTTTGTGGTTAGTTTTTTTTTTGTTTTTTGCTTTTTAGCATAGCAAACAATAATAGAAAATCTGGCAGCTCTCCCGCGGTGGCCACAAAAGCAAGCGCCCGGTTCAGAGATCGATTCGGAGGAGCGTGTTCTATGTTCCGCCCTGAGCACAAAACACAACAACACACAACAACACAACAGAACACACTCGCCAGCTACTTTGGCGGCTGTCGTCGACGTCGTTGCGATATATATTTTTTCAATTTTTATAATTAGTATTTGTGGCGTGCGCTTTCGTAAATGTTGCTCTGATTTCTCGGACTGTGACTGACTGTTTGTTGTTTGCTTTCAAACGATACTCAAACTTTAACCCAGAACTCGCTGAAAACATAAAAAAATTAATTATAATAAAACAGAAAAAAACCCGCTAATTACGTTAGCCAGCTAGGCAAATGGCTCAAAGTGCGTGTACAAAAATCATCAAAATGCATTGAAGCAGTTGAAGCAAATTGAAGTTGAAATTGAAATTGAATTCGATTTGAGTTCGCAATCGAAATCGGAATAAAAAATCGCAATCGGAATTGTCGCTGCTTCTGTTCTGTTGTGTGTCTATTTCTGTCGAAGAAGCTGCCAAATATCGTACAATTTCAATTATTTTTACAACACATAAATACGCTCTTTATATATGTATATTTAAATGTATATATACTAAGTACATATACTTAACTTATACAGACTGTACATACTTATATATATAAATACTCTCGTCGATTTAATGCCAAAATACCAAAATATTGTAAATCGTACATTTAGTTAATTTCATGAATTAGATCTAAACAAAAGGAAGAATCTAACGAGCTCTCACAGTTAACAGTTTCCAACTACGATCGGTTTCAGCAACTATCTATCTATCAGATACAAATGGCATACATGCATATATATAAGTAATATTTGTCGGATTTCCGTCATCGGAGCAAAGGAATTAAAATAAATTAGCAAAAAAAAAATAAAGAAACCCACGCGAAAAAAATGGCCACATTTTTAAGTCGTTTTCATCGTGAGAAAAGCGAAAAGATTTTGCCAACTGAAAACAGCAACAACAACAACAACACGAAGAAAACAGCTGACATGGAGGCGGCAGCAGCTGCGGCGTCAGCGGCGACAGCGACGCCAGCTGCACAGCCGCGTCAACAGCAGCGACGCTACATGCGCAGCGCGACGGCAGCGAGCGTCACACAGCTGCTCTCCGAAAGCTGCAACAGTTTGCTGCAACGCTTTCGACGCAATCCGAGCGAACGACCTGATAACAAACAGCAGCAGCAGCAACAACAACTTCGACAACAACAACAGCAGCAGCAACGCAATCGGTAATCGATGCAGAAGAAATGAAGCAAATGAATTACACACATACACTACACACACACAAACATACGACGCACACTCGTATAAATTATTTTTAATTTTTTACTTTTTTTTTCGTTTTGTTTGTTTTGTTTTTGTCAACCAACAAAAACTCGGTCAAAATGTTGCCAGACGCGTCATCATTTATTTTATTTTTATTTTCATTAGATTTTCCTTTTTTCTTTTTGTATTATTCGTTAATTTAAGTATGTAATTTGCCCCATTGCCGTTAGTTGCAGCGCAGCAACGCGCTGCTGCGTTTCTCAACGCGTTTTTCTTTCTATTTCTCTGCAAAAGCAAAGAATTATGTAAACGTAGCTTTTAAAATCGCATCGGTTTAAATTCTGTGCAAAAGTGTGAAAATATAACTTGGAAAATATTCAGGCTGACGTTTGTTCATCATTTTTTAATAAATAATGCCACTGTGCGCGCTTTAACAAAGAGAAAGAGTGAGAGAAGGGAAGTTAGTTCTTCCACTGTGTATAGTTCTATTCCATTCATTTACATAAGTGCCATTGCTTATCTGTATTAATATGATTTCAATCATTTCTTGCCTAACTCATACATGCATAATTTGCAGCACAGCCGCCAAAGTAAAGGCAACAGTTGATCAAAGCTTTGAAAGAGCTTTCAAGTTTGACAGCCTGCCTGTCGCTCTCGCTCTCTCACGCTCACGCTCACTCTGTCTGCCAACTGTCTGGCAACTCTCTGTGAGTTTTGTGCTTCCTGCTCTCTTGTTCTTTACTACGCGTAAGAAATTTGAATTCGCTCTCTTTGCTCTTGCTCTCTTATTGTGTATAGCAATTACTCTTTATTTATTTATAATGCAAGCACATTAAATGCACATTACTCGCAAAAACGTAATTTTGTTTCATCGCGAGTTCAAGGCTTTTCCTCCAAGTTTTTTTCGCCGCAAGCCATTTCCAAAACATTTCCTTGTTTCAACATCAACTGACGGAAGTTCAGTTCACAATATTGAGATGCATTTTTCGAAAAAGAAGAAGCGCAAACAAAAGAATAACTCAGCTATTCATCCACCCACTCGTTGATCACTTCTCTTCTCTTCTCTTAGTTGTTCTCTCAGGCATTCTCTTTGTCTGCTGCTGCTGCTGGGCAAGTGCGCAATATTTTCACACTTTTTCACAAAAATAAAAACGATTCCTCAATAATTTTTGTAGCCGCACGGCATTTTCCAACATTTCTTTTTTGATTTTTTTTTTTTGTTTCCGATTCATCTACTGTGTGCGTATTTTCTTGGTCGAATTTTCCTCAGTTATTATTTAGTCCGTGTCGTGGCAAAACGCGCGCGTTCTCGTCGCGATTTGAGGCGCGTGGAAAACAACCGAAATCATCACGAATACAAAAACAAAACTACACTGAACAAAACAAAATAGAAATAGAAGGGAATAAAAGCATAAAAGTGTGCGTTATTAGCAATTCTTGTTTTGTTTTGGGCTTTTATAGTGCGCCAGCCATAGCCGAGGATAGCACTAACAACAACAACAACAATCACGAACGCTCCAAGACTCCAACGAATGAGAACAACAACAAAAACAATAAAAGAAAAGAGAGTCTAACAAAACAACAACAGAGACGTCGCCGCAGCTCGGAAAAAACGTCAAGCGGTCGAAGGCGACCCGAAGCGGAAAGGGACAAGGACAAGGAGAGGGATAGGGAACGTGATCGGGAACGTGATCGTGAGCGGGATCGGGAACAAAACGCAATGAGCGATCGCCACAGACGTTACTATGCTGGCGGTGGTTTGGGCTACCATCCACTTGGCACCACCTCCTCCACCAGTGGCAGTGGATCGGGGGGCGTGGGCAGCAGCAGTGGCGCCCACCTCATGGGTCGCTATCAGAAGAGCTCGACAACGGCGAATGCGCTGGACAGGCTGCGAACCCATCTGAGTCCCGTTAGCAGCTACTATAAGCCGGCGATGGTACGAAGCAGACGGGATCTCGAAGATGTTAGTATCAATTATTTACAGTGTGTCCAATGGAATGCGACGACGACGACGACAACGATGGTAAACAGATAGAGACAGAGATAGCTGCCCTTCTACGTATACTACTGTGTTTATGCTAGTGTTGTAAATTATCCAAATAATTGATCGAGTTTTTAATCGAAATGTATCATAAAAAAACATATCGAGTTAAAGAACTTAAAAACCACTTCCAAATTAATCAAGTTTTCGATTTTTCGATGTATTTTCACATCACTACTTCATTATTACTTGAAATCATTTCAAGAAAAACGGTCAAGAGTGTGTTTCATGAACTTGTTTTACGAAAGTTGACGATTAGCCAGTTTATACGACAGCTTAACCCGATTTACCATATATCAATTTGACTTATACTTTTGTCTAAGTGTTTATTACTGTCACTTGGTACATGAATTCAGTCTCATAAAATGTTGACTTTACTTTTGTTTTGCAATTACCCAAAAGTTGTAACAACTTTTAAAAATTTCTTTGTCAACTCTGCTGCTGACACTTAAATTTTATGATCGCAATCTCAAGAATTCATGAAACTCTCCGTATAAACGTAGCATGTGACTCATGGCGCATTTCTTTTTCATTTCTGGAGCATACTTAAAATTGTGGGCCAACTTTATTTTTTTTTCATTATTTACCTGTCGCATGAGTCACAACAAAGTCAGTGGCCCAAATCTGTCACAGGCCGAATAAACTTAGGGGAAGAATTGGGAATGGATGGGATGTATCATCTCCCTAAACTAATATGATTGCTAATAAGCAACCCCTCTATGGCCACATTATGTACCCAATCACAGACTATACACACATATATATATGTATAGCAGGTGTATATAGTCAATATTCGTAGAGACATATATAAATATGTATATATGCATTCTGTGCCCACATGAAGCGTTCATTTTTATAGTGCTTCTATAGCATATAGAATATATCTTCCTTCTCGCCGCGGCCCAACATTTATTTTCGATTCCAACCAAATGTCCGTGCATTTTTTGACCGCTCTCCGCGACTCTCTTCTCGTCCCAAATCTGCTCTCGCTCACTCGCACTCTCTCTCTCAGTTGTCTGATGTATAATAAAAAGCTATTCACAGTTTCACGATTCTTGATATATATATTTTTATATATATAAACTCTGAAGGTCGGCGTGCCGTAGATTTTTGTTTAGATTTCGCTAGGCGTTCTAAATAAAAATACAAAAACAAAAATAACAAATCTAAAAAAAAACGCCCACCTCCCCCTTTTTAATAAAAATATGTATATTTTGGTGGAGAAAGCTGCTGGATTGAGTAGACTTAAAAATGCGAGTGAAATTGCGTGAAATGCCGCTTAAAGCACTGTTATTAGAGCCATTGCCGAAATGGCCAATTTAAGTGTGTGTCTTTGGCCCTATATCTTCAACTGTCTCTGTTTCTGCGCCTGAGTCTGGGTCTTAAACTCTGCCTCAGACGAAGCGTGAAATGTTTGACGAACGTCGCACAGTGGGGCTTAAGGTCGAAAAGTTTGACAGAAAAAGTAAAACATGCATTTAATGTACAAATTTTCAAGGATTGAGCAATATATCGAATACAACTTATGAGAGATAAAGATTCATTTCTTCCGTGTGCAAATAGAAAAAATTTGAAAGACAAACAAAACAATCGTTCTTTCATTTTTTCTTTGCTAATAATAAATAATATATTGTTGGAAAAAATATAGAAATGATATAGAACAGTGGTGGGCACGCAGTGGCTCCGGGAGCAGCGACTGCTCCCAACTGCCTATTCGGCGCCGTGAAGTCGCACAAAAGACTCGCTGTTGATGTTATTATTGTTGTGCTCCCGAATTCAGATTTCCTGCCCACCGCTGATGCAGAAGCTTAACCGAAATAGTTGTAACGCAATTTTAGTTTTTGCCCCACTGTGCGTCGTTAACTTTGTCGTCGTCGTCGTCGTCGTTTCCATTGGTTTCACACGAGTGCTGTTTAAAAAAGAAGCACTTTCAATCTCTTGTTTAAATCCCTTGCGACTGACTTGCTGACTTGGTTTCTCTTTGTTGTGACGCACAGCGTCGCGATTTCCTCTTGGACAAAGACAAGACGCCCACAACAGCAGCAACATCGACAGTCTCCCGGCTGGAGAACAAGTACTCGGATATTTTGGAGCGTACGGCAGGCAGACGTCGGCATGAGGAGGATCGTGACAAGACATTGGAGCCGGATGATTATGGCGGCCTGTTGCGCAGTGCCACCTCGAATCATTTGGCCAACAAGTCAAAGTTGTCATCAAACTCTTTCAATGCCGCCGATCGCAGTGTTAAGGAGCGTACGCCGTACAGATCCCGGGCACAGAGACAACGTTATATGGCGGATTCAACGGACAGTGGTTATCTGACCAGTGGCAATCGATTGCTAGACGATAGTTATCCCCTCGATTATGGCAATCGCTATCAGACCAATGATTATCATGATGCTTTGCGCGCTGGAGGCGCTACAGGGTATCCAAGCGGTCGATATGGCCGACGCGCGGGCAATGAAGACACGGCACTAAATGCATCACGTTTGAGTCGCGCCTATGGCAGGAATGCAGATCCTGAGGATCACCCGGAGAATCCCACGGAGAACTTTCGTAATCGCTTTGGCAATCGGCGCAGAGAGCAACCGCCGCCGCCGGAACTAACCGCGGAGGATCGCGAGATTCTGGCCGACGATCGTTCGTCGGAGGATAATGCGGCCATATTGTTGCTGCTGCGCGAGGACAATCAATTTATCGAGGCCAAAAAGTTTGAGGAACGCATGCGCAAAAGACGCGAGCTAAAAGAGCGTGTCAAGCAATTGGAGGAATTGGCCGAAGCCGAGGCTAAAAAGAAGACTGAAGCAGCAGCAGCAGAAAAGGCTGCAGCAAAAGCAGCAGCAGTAGCAGAAAAAGCAGCTGAAAGGGCAGCAATTGAGGCAGCAACAATAGCAGCAACGGCAACAGCAGCAACAGCTGCTGCTGCTGCCAATGGAGATGCAACCAAAGAGGCGCCCAAGAAAAAGTCGCGCAGCAAAAAAGTAACTAGCGATAGCAATGATGATGATAAAGATAATGATGATAAAGATGATGATGAAGATTCATGCAGCTCAAGCACATCAGAGAGTAGCTCTGATGATGAAGCCGATGATGTTGTTCAACTAACAAACACAAAAATCACAAGCACAACAACAACAACAGACGAGACCGACACTCATTCAAACTCCAATTCAATTCCAACCACAAGCAACAACAACAGTAACAACAACAACACGACCTCCTCCTCCAACTCCTCCTCATCATCAACTTCTACTAGCAACATAAACCCCTCTGCTCTCTCTAAACTAACACTGCAAGACACGGCAGCAACATCGACAGCAGACAACAGCAGCAGCAACAAGAGTCGTTTTCTACTAAACACAGATCGCAACAACAACAGTAGCAACAACGATCTGTCCAAATATAGACCCAGCAACCTTTTGCACTCCTCAAGCTCAGGTGCACTCGCCTTTGGTGGCATTGGCGCACGTTTGGCCGCAACAGATTTGCGTCGCCAGCAACAGCAACAACAACAGCAGCAGCATCAGCAACAGTTGCTGCGTTATCAGGGCGCCAGTTCGCGCACAGCTGCTGTGCTCAGTGAATTTGATCGCTATAAACCCGCAAGTGGATCGAGTTATCTGCACGATAGCTACGCTAGTTCCGGTAACAGTCGACGCTCCAATGCATTGAGCAGCTCACTCTACCAGCAACATCAACAACATCAGCAGCAACAGCAGCAGCAACATTATCTGCAGCAACAACATGATCACTATCTGCTGTCAAAGAGTGCCACCTCAGCGGCACTGTTCCATAGGTCTCGCATTCCAAAGACACTCTCGACCTTTGTAAGCCAACTCCGATGCATTATTATACATGCAGCTTGAGCTTCTTCTACTTCTTGCGCTCGCCAGCAATTGAACCTGCTTCCAGCTCCTTAATCCTACTCCTGATCCTATTCCCAACAGTGTTGCCTGAATTTCTAGCTGTGAAATGGTTTATTTGAGCAATTACATTAGCTAGAAATTGGGAAATTTGGTAGCTCATAAAAGTTTTAAATATTTTTTTATCAATAAAAAATCTAGAATCAAAGTTGAATGGGAAAAATTACCTGCTTCAATAAGGAAATTCAAATGAGAAATATTTGTCCTTTAGAGTACAAATATTAGAAAATTATCTAAGGAAAAATCTAGTTCATCAATATTAGAAAATTTATATTATTGTTTTTTTAAACAACACTACAATTTTTTATAAGAAAATGCATTCTACAATATTTATAAGTAAAAACTCTCCTTTTTTTTTTATTCCAAAAACCTTACCAAAATTTTTGGACTAGTAGAAAAACAGAAAATATATTTTTAACGGTGTGCAATTTTTACTATAACGTTAACCTCAAATTAAATATTAATAAATATTTCGGTTCTATTATTCCAATTGACCAGAGTTATTTTATCACACAATCTTATCTGCTCAATATTATCTATATTATAGTGTTCCAAAGATTCAATTATTTACATTTTTTACAAAATGAATATATTTGATCGTTTTATATAAATTTGTTTAGCTAAGCTTAAGCCTAGCTACAAAATAGCTAAACTGGCAACACTGGTTGCCTTATTCTCCCTCCCCCGCCCCTTCACTCCACACAACTTACAGCAAACTTACAGTAATGCTAACTAACAGCGCGCAGAGTTGCAGTCATGTTAACTAACAGCTTAATGTTAACTTAACATTTTTGCATGTAAGAAAACTTGATTTGGTTCCATTTTACAAATTAAAACAAATTAAAATGCTTAATTTTTCTTTTACCATACAAGAAAAGCAAAAAAAGAAAATGAAATAAATTTAAAGAAAAAAAAAAAGTATAGAAAACTTATGTGATATAAAAGACAACAACATTATTAAATAGCAATAAGCGAATGCAATTTTTTATTGCCCATGTTTTTTATGGTTTGTTTGTTTTCCTATTCTTTTTTTTGTTGCATTTTTCCTTAATTTCCCAAGGCATTTCCTAGTACATATATTTACATATGTGTATACATGCATATATATATTTATATATACACACAAAATATTATATGCTATTTGTTGTAAATGTTTTATATATTGAAAATATTAACCCACTTTATGTAAAACAAAAATTCTCAAAAAAAAACCAAAAAAAAAAATTTGTCCGAACTAATTTTCTTATCGAACAAACGAAACGTATTTTTCTCGTGTTTTTTCTGAATATGATGATGAAAATCACAATGATGATGATGATGATGGGTTGATGTACAAACAACTTGATGATGATATGATGATGTAAATGGTTGGTTAACGGAATGTCTGTACTTCGGCGGATTTGATTGTGAATTTGATGGTGGATTATGAATTTGGATTGGATCTGGAATTGATGTGGTGCCAACGTGGGAACTTCTGCTTCTTCGTCGTCTGCCTGGTGGACATTATGTTAATGTGGGATCTCAACTGTGATTGCCTGGATGCCTCTCTGGATTCTGCCCTCATAAAATGTGTTTTTTTTTTCTTTTTCTCTTTCTTTTTTGTTTCTTTTTCTCTCTTTCAAATTACATACTTTAACCACACACACGCACCTTTATGTATTCGTCTGTGTAACTGCCAACTACAACAACAACAACAACAACAACCACGCCCCCTGCTACAACAACAACAACTACGTCTTGCAACCCAAACGCTTAAACATAACTCGCTAAATATTCATCGTCCTCGTCCTCGTCGTCGTCGCCTACTTCGAATCTTCTGTAATCAACGGATGAATGCACCCAACCAACTTACGATCGCACCACCCGCCAACCCGACAACAACAACAACTACAACAATAACAGACAGCTAAGCCCGTCATTCAAGATGATGCCGATGGTCACTTAATTTACCACAACGGAGACATTCTCCATCACAGATGTTCGTGACAATTTTTTCGTTTTTAATTTCTTTTCCATATTTATGTTTATCTAGAGATTAACAGAAACTATTTTTAAACAGAAACAAAAAAATTGCCTTTGGCTCACTTTAAACTTATACTACTCGTAACTCTTATAGTTTTCAACTTTCCACGTTTTCTTTATTATTTCTTAATTATCTTTGAAAACAAAACAAAACCGTTGACAAAGCGCACCGAAAATTTTTCACATTATTTCGCTTCATGTAACGAAACAAAAGAATTACAAGTTCAACTTAAACTCAACTGAAATTAAAAGCTGCAACATCTTTTTCTACAGTCCGTAAATAATAATAATTAAATTGGAGTTTCCTCTCACTTTTTTCCACATTAACACACACACACCAATACACTGAACTTTTGGCGCATAATTAATGAAATAATATCGAAACTGAAAACGTTTTTTCAAGTGCAGTTCAGGTTAGAGCCTTTATTTGGGGTTTTTTTTTGCTTCTATAAATACTGATATCTCCAAAAAGATAATCCCAGTTTCAGGTTTAGCTTTTATCGTAAATATTTAACAATTATCCTGTTATTTGATGCTTGTTTTAAAATCGACTACAATTCGCATCCTTTTGCCACATTTCAGATAAGATCATGGCCACACTCGGTGAAGGCACTTTTGGACGTGTGGTCAAGGTCAAAGATATGGAACGGTAAGTTTAAAATTATAAAAAAATATTTTTTTAATGAGTTACTAAACAAACTTATTTATTTTTGGTACACAGTGATTTCTGCATGGCCTTGAAGATCATCAAGAACGTTGAGAAATATCGCGAAGCTGCCAAGCTGGAGATTAATGCTTTGGAGAAAATTGCACAAAAAGATCCGCATGGTGATCAGTAAGTTGAAAAATATACGACTCTAAATTCATGATATATTTATTTTCAATTATTTGTACTTTCCAGTTTGTGCGTCAAAATGATTGACTGGTTTGATTATCATGGACATATGTGCATAGTTTTTGAAATGCTCGGTCTTAGTGTTTTCGATTTTTTGGTATGTTCATCAACTATTCTATAAAGATTAAATCATTGTTTAATGTGTTGAACTGTTGTTAATTGCAGCGCGAGAACAACTATGAGCCGTATTCCCTGGATCAAGTGCGTCACATGGCGTATCAGTTATGCTACTCGGTCAAGTTTTTACACGACAATCGTTTAACGCACACAGATCTCAAGCCGGAAAATATACTTTTTGTTGATTCGGAATACTCGTCTCATTACAATCATAAAATTGTAAGTAATTTAAAGGGTTTAAATATTTAACGACACAATAAAATGTTGAAAATAAAATGTATTAACATTTAAAATAATAACTGGCTTATTTAAATTTAAATATTGACATTAAAATTTCATTTTAACGACAGTAATAAAATGTTGAAAATAATATTAAAATTTAAAATCAATTTAAATAATATGATTTGAAATGAAATAATGAATAACTGAATAAATTTACCTATTGAATATTAAACATAATTTAAAAAATAGTAATCAATATATTATAAATTGGTATTAATATTTATTGAATTTTATATCCAAATAGAACTATCAAATAATTTGATTTTAAATGAAAAAAGCTTAAATTTGAATATGTAAATAAATTTAAATAATGAATATTAAACTTAATTTAAATTTTAAAATAATAGTAATAATTATGTTATACGTTGTTATTAATATTTATTGATTTGTATATCCAAGCAGAATCGCGAGGTGCGCCGCGTGAAAAGCACAGACGTGCGTCTGATTGACTTTGGATCGGCCACCTTCGATCACGAACACCACAGCACAATTGTCTCGACACGACATTATCGCGCTCCCGAGGTAATTCTGGAGCTGGGATGGTCACAGCCCTGCGATGTTTGGTCTATCGGGTAAGTGGCAATAATATTTAAAAGTTTTACTCTTCACTAAATGTATTTCTTTCTTTTTTTGTTGACAGTTGCATCTTGTTTGAGTTATATTTGGGCATCACGCTATTCCAGACGCATGACAATCGTGAGCATCTGGCCATGATGGAACGGATCTTGGGTCAAATACCCTATCGTATGGCACGGTAATACAATGCAGCTCATGCTTTTATTTCTCAAGGCGCAGTTCTCTTCACCGAAATCGTTTAACGTTATAGCAATCATACTCTTTATAGCAAAACCAAAACAAAGTACTTCTATCACGGTAAGTTAGATTGGGATGAGAAGTCCAGCGCTGGCCGTTATGTCCGTGATCACTGCAAGCCGTTGTTCCTCTGCCAACTGAGCGATAGCGAGGATCACAATGAACTCTTCAACTTGATCAAGAAAATGCTGGAATACGAGCCCTCGTCGCGTATTACGTTAGGTAAGCATTTCCTCCCTTTGATGATTTAACAGCTATTGTAAGTCAAGTTATCATAGTAAATAATATATATTTGAAAAGGTCGTTTAAGTTCCGTTTGATTGATGCAAAAATTTCCTTACCCATTGAAAAATTCGAATTTTCGTAAACGTCTACTTTTTCAATTTTTATTCTCGATTCTTTCCAAAAAATATTTTGATGCCAAAAAATTCTTTAAGCAATGCTAAGAGTAACTGGAAAAAAAAATTTTCAAAAATATTTTTTCAAGTATTTTTTATAAGATTTTGAAATTGCTATAAAGCTACTTTTTGTGTGAAAAGTAGGAAGAAGGGGTTAAAATGGAAATTTTTCAAAAAATTTAAAAAAAAACAAAAAAAAAATACTACCAAAAATATTTTTGAAAATTTTTTTTTCAGTTACTCTTGGAATTGTTTAAAGATTTTTTTCGCACAAAAATTTTTTTTTTTTTCAATTGTGGATAAAAGTTAAAAAAGTAGACGTTCACAAAAAATTTTAATTTTTCATTGGGTAAGGAAATTTCTGCATCATTTAAACGCAATTTAAACGACCTTTCCAAATATAGTTTTTTATTATGATGACTTAACTTAGAATAGCTGGTTAAGTTAAAAAAAAAGTGTGTAGGCAAAGTTTTTCTGGCGAGTGTATATCTGTTAATTTCTGTGCCTGGCAATATTTTTCGTGCTTGTTTATTAATATTTTTTTTTTGTCTTTTTTGCTTAACAGGTGAGGCCCTGAGACATCCGTTCTTTGACAGGCTGCCGCCGCATCAGCGCGTTGGAGAAATGGGCAGCAGCAAGCAGCCGCTCTCGTCCGGCAGCAGCAGCCGCGAGCGCTCGCACAGTCTGTCCAGATGAGAATTACAGCGATTTGGTTATTGTTGACAACAACGTTAATCCAAAAACACACACACTTTCATGCAAACATGCAAACACCATGAGAATAGCCCATTAAAATCAACATCGGAAAGCAGCAGCGACAGTAGCAGCAGCAGCAACAAGAACTGCAGAAATAATAATAACAAAAATAATAATTATAATAATAATAATAATGGCGATATACCCTAATTTAAGTGCTAAAATCTATTTAGAAATTTTGTAACTTGACTTGTATAGAAGGCAATTTATACACAAACAAAAACGAAAGAAAAAAAAGAAAAACAAACCCAACTGTTTAGTATATATTTAGGTGCGTGCTGCACGTGCTGCTTCAATTTGATCTGTGCATTGTCGTCTCATCCACCCGCCAATCGTGTTTTGTTTTTGTAATGATAACCAAATCGTGCATAATGAGTACATAATATAATATTTGATGGTGAATCGTCTTCCTGACACAGACGGCCAACCTTTAAAATTTATATGTAGTATGTATGTAAAATGTAAATGCCACTGAAATGTGCACAGTCTTACCTTGTTGAGATAGAAAGAGAGATCGATCCCCAGCTCGCGACTGCAATGAATTAAATGAAATTCAATGAAACAACCAATGTAAATGTAATGTAAGAAAATCAATAACACGCTAGTTCTGATATCTATATATGCATATCCATAATGCAGTGGATTTGCTTCTTTCTTAAATATGTAATTAATCAACCATTTTCAAGTGCGTGAGTTGTAAGTTAATGCAAGCCATTTCACATCGTACATCGCACATACCCCATGGCTTACCCACCCTCGTATATATGTATACATTTTGTAAAGAATCAATTAATGTGACACCTTGAATGCAACTTGCGCAGTATATAATTTTGTGTAAATTAATTAGCAGCCAGTCATTCTTTTCCTAGGTTACGTTTAAATGTGTAGAATTGGCGATGTTTATTCCGGTTTCGTTTAATTGTCGAAAATCGAAAAATTACAAGCAAAAATGCACGCAAAGCCACATATACACACATACATATACTACATACATATATATTTTAATAAAAAAAAAACTAGAAAGCGAAAGAGAGAAAGAGTATAAAAAAAAGTATATAAAGTTATATACTGAACACTTACTTAATTCAAATGATTGTGAGTTAGTTTAATATTACATAAATATTAATTATAAATTACATTATTTGCAATTAAATAACCCGATCAACCAGCATATAAGATCTATAAAATCGAAAATATACCAATATTATTGTCAAGTTATTTAAATAAAGAATTTTAAAAATACCTGTTACTTTGGCATTACTTTGGGAGGGATTTTCAGAAGTATGCCTTTATATTTCATTATCCTTTGGTGCCAGAGATTACATCCTGCTGAATTTTTATAATTATAGGAAGCAGGAGTACAGGATACAAAATTTTCAGTTTCTCTAAAAAAGTATATTAAGCATTTTTTACAGGTGTTTGCTCACAAAAATAACCCTAAAATCAAGAAACCGGCCATAACTCGGCTGTTTCTAGGACTAGAATGATGTCCTTTTGCCTTAGTACGACAAATCTAAAAATAAAATAAAAAGGACGAAAATCCTCCAAGGACCTGAGATTAAGGCACTTTTGTGTATACAAAAAACATGACAACTCGCAAATGTCCTACAGGTGTGTCAAGCGATGAGTCTTCATTAGGACTATCATCTGTCCAAAGAACATTTGAATCGTCCTTCGCGTTCTCGAGATATTAAGGATTTTGTGATTTTTGCCAGTTTTTCACTGACTCTACTGAATTTAACTAGTCGAAATTGCTACCTTCGATGTCAGTCGCTAAATCTCGTCTGCTGATTAAAATAAACCGATTTCTGATATGATACGCTGGGGTTTGACCAAGTGTTCAGTAATGTTTCTCCGATGAGATCCTTCAAGTAGCATTCGCATCATTTTGCTCGTTTCCCATCTGAATTGCCTTCATATATATTAAATAAAAAAAGTTTTTGTTTTTGATTATTTTATCATTTATTTTTTGTTCGTTTTAGTGGATTTTTGCTACGTGTTTGTTTATATGTCAATTGTTTTTTTGTCGTGTTTGTTTTCTAGAATTTTACAATAGTTTAACTAAATAAATAATAACAATTTATAAATATAATTCTCTTACTCGTTTGTTGAGTGTTTCCGAGTTCTGTGTTAACATAAATATTTTTGATATTTCCATTTCAAAAGTTGTTCCAAATTCAAATAGATTTTAGAAATTTTCTTTTGATTTCAATGTGTTTTTCTAAGATTTTTATAAAGTAAGCCAAAAGCAATGAGTTGTTCAAAATTTGCATTACTTGGCTGCTCTAACTTAGTGGCTAAAAAATCGGCTTAGACTAACTAGTTAAGAAATAATAAGTAAGTATACAGATTGCAACGAAAACAAAAAACCTATGCAAACTATGATTTTATATGCAAATAAATAAATACCTAACAATTACATCTTTATAATAATATAATAATAATAATAATAAGTATTCTCTTTGACCATTTTATACAATTATGTATATACAAAAAACAACTTAAATTGCTTTAAAAAAGCAACAAAAACTATGATTCGCTTATTGTTAGAACATTTTTCTTTGTAACTTTGTTTTCGTTAACATTTGTCGTAAATTGTTTTATTGTCTATTTCAGAGATGTGGCAACGCCGCACAGGGCGCAACTAAGCACAGTCAAAAGTCGATATAGTAAACGAATATATAGAGAACAACAACAAACTCCAAAGCGACAGACAATGGGAGAGTTGACTAAGTATGAGTATACATATAGTTTTACATATATTACTGTAGGCCAACTATAATAGGCCACTACTTATTCCCAATAAAGAGCGTATAGTTTGCTGTGCTTATTGTCGACGGTAGCGCCGACAATGCGGGTCATTTGGCCAGCTTAAGCAGCTCCGAAGTCGCTGTTGCCGCAGTTGTTGTTGTTGTTGGCGGCGCAGGCGCTATCCTTATGGGCTTGGCACGTTGCTGCTGCTGCTGCTGATGTTGCTGCTGCTGATTGAAGAGTCCCGTCAGTGTCATCGCAGTCGCTGTGCTGGCGGTCAATGTCATGCTGCCACAATTTGAAATCGCCTGTCCAGTTGTCGCCGCCGATCGTTTGCCTCGAGCTAATCCATTGCTATTTATATGACTATTGTTGTTGGTTGACGTTGGCTGTTGTTGTTGTTGCTGCTGCTGCTGCTGCTGCAACTGATGACCAACTGTTGCTGCTGTGCTTGCCGAAGAGGCTGAAATGTTATCCAACTCAGTCATTGCTTCTTGTATAGCTCGCTCGAGTTGCGAGTTCAATTTGCGGCTCCTTTGTGGGATATTTTTATTTTTTTGGTGTTGTGTTGTGGTTTTTGTTTTTTTGGGTGTTGTAGGTTGTAGGTTGTGGTTGGAAATGTTGACGTGATGATGATGATTATGCATACACACACAAAGGGTTATACACACACATATTTATTATATATGCATACGTTGAGTGATGGCAGGTGTGTGTTTTATTTTTTTGTCAGCGCATAATTAAAAAAAAGAAACAAGAATATTAATTAGCGAAATAAAAATTATGACAAATTATAGTAATTAATTAATTTCAAGTGCATTCAAATGCCAATTGTCTAAAAAACTGCACAATAAATACGAGTACTAGGCAAATGCAACAATTCAAAAGCTACAAAATAAATTTGGCATCTTTGTCAAACCAAAGATTTAATACGGCAGCTAATTATAAAATATTACTCAGTGAAATTTACTTTTACTTTTGGTATAGACACTGTCAGAATTTAAAAACTGGTTAGCTAACTAAATAATTAAATAGTCTAAATACTTATACATAAAAAAAAGTAAATTGCAAAAACTAAATTGATTTCAAAGCACTTGGGCAAAATATTTCAGCATATTCATAATTTGAAAGGAAATTATATTTTAGCACTTAAAATGTATACATAATATTTGGACCAAGTGATAACTCAACATTACTAGAATAGTAAAATAAGAGTAATAATTAAAAGAAATTAAACTACAAAAATCTTGCTACAGTGCTGTCTGATATATTTTTAAAGAATAAAATTAATTGTACTGATTGAGTTTTCCTGGATCTGCCCCCAATTCCAACAACAGGTGTAGGATTAAATCAGTTTTTGAATTCCTCCAAGGATTTTTGTCATATAAAGCAGACACAAAAAAGGATTATTTAGTATTTAAAACTAAACTTTTACATCTTTCAGATTTCAATTAAAAACATATTAATATATTCACAAAACAGTAGACAAAAAAATTCTTTAAAATGTCAGCAAAATTATATAATAAATTATAAATGAACAATTTAACTATTTTATAAACAATTTTTAATTAATAAGAAGGGTTTTAATTACGAACAATTTTTTTTTTACTGCTTTAGATGACGTAAATGAAATAGGTAAAAATAATAGAAAACTGAGGACTCTTTTTAAGTAAAACAACCTTGGACATCCCACCCACAACGCAGCCTAGCTTCAATTTCCTACTCAGTTGCCCCCTGCCATGTGATGCTCACTTTCTGGTATCCTTCTGGGCCTTGTGGTGGGCATCCAAGCCCTCGGAGAGGCTCTGCAGCGAGTTGACCGGTATCAGCTCCGAGTTGGAACGACCGCCGCCGCCGAACCATTGCACCCAGACGTGATCAAACTGCTGCGACGGCGTGCAGACGCCATCGGGCATCTTGACGATCTTGCCCGGCCAGGCGGGATGGCCCCGTGCCGGCCCCCAGATCAGCTCACCAATGGCAAACGTGCGCGGTGGCATTGCAGTTGCCATTGCCAATTGCTGACCATTCTGACCACTTGTTGTGGGTGAACATCTCACGGGGGTTCGATGGGCGCGACGAGCGCGTTTTGTGGGTGTTTTGGGTGGCAACACTTCACTGACCGTTGGTGGTGGTGGTGGAGTATCCAAGACAGCAGGCGGCAGCTGTGTGGTTGTGGGCGACTCTACGTGGAGATTTGAAGGCAGCGTCGTTGGTTACACGATTCACAAGATACAAGATACAAGATACCCGACACCCGACAGACAGTACACAAATTAAAGAATAATAATTAAATAACAAATAAAGACAGACAACAAAAGCAGAGTGCAAGGGATGCAACAGATGCGAGGGCTGTTTGACAAGTAAGTGCGCGACATGCAACAGTTGTGATGTGATTGTGATGATTAGCTAGTGAATAATGGGTGCAGTTAGTGGCTAGTGACTGAAGACAGTTTACTGGTGACTTAGTGGTCGTTAGTGCTGGTGAAAGGCCTTACCCTGGTAGTCAACGCTTACTACTTTCTGATTATGAACATAGATGTTGTTGTGGTTGTTGTTTTTGCTGTTGTTGTGGTTGTTGTTGTTAAGATGACTGTTGGATGGGATCTGTTGGTGGTGCATGATTTGGCGAACAGGCGTCGCCGCTGTCAATGATGATGATGTGGATGATGACGTTGACGAAGATGATGAGATGGACAGGGATGTGGAGCTAGCCAAGCGCATACCTTGCCCCACAAGAGTCACTCCGTGGTGATTGTTTCCCTCAGTTGACGATGCCTGCGATGAATGCGATGTGATGTGAATGCGACGAATCTTCGCTTCCGTTGGCTTGTACATGTTGCTGGGCTGGCTGAAAACATTGCTGCTGCCGATGTCTAAAAAAGATTCAATAAAGATTAGTTATAGCCAGTAATTAAAACCCTAACCGAAACCGTAACTTTTAACCGGTAAAAACCGATTGAAATTATGAGCCGTAACTAAAACCGTAACCGAAAAAAAAAACAATTTTCATTTGACCGAAACAAATGACAATTTTCATAAACCGAAATAACCGCTTAGCAACCGTTTCATTTATAAGGGTTAATTTCGGTATTTCATACATAAAAAAAAAAAAAAAACAATTAAAAGATGCGAAAATAATGAAAATTTAAAAAAAGTTGTATCTTTAATTGTTTTTTTTAAAAATTTCAAATAAGAGTTATCGTGTAACTTTTAATTAAAATTTTAAAAGCATGTTTTATTTTCATTTTTTATTATACAAATTTTAAAAACAAGCTAAAAATAATTTAGAGCGAAAATTTTGAGCTGTTTCGATTTTCTCCGACTTATAAGTCTTCTTTGCGATCTCTGATATTTTGTTTTAAGTATTGTATTTTTTTCTTATTTTTCAATTATAATTTTTTTATAAATTTTTTTATGCCTAATTTTGAATTTTTATTTGTGATATTCATGATCGACTTTTCGAATTTGTTAAATGAAATACATATTTAAGTTGTTAAAATGTAACTAAACTATAGTACATCAAACTGAAGAATATGTGAAATAAATGTGTGAATGAAGCATTAAGAAAGTAATGCCTTTTTAATTATTATTATTGTATTATTATATTGTTGCAAAAAAAATTTTTTTTTGTGAACCGAAACCATACTGGTATTTTAAAACCGAAACATACAAAAACCGGTTCACCGTTACGAAACCTTTACTCAAAGATTTTGCATAACCGATATCCGATAACCGAAACCAAAATGCGAACATAACCGAAACCGTAACTGAAACCGATATTTTTTTCGGTTTTAAACCCTGATCAGTAATAACTAAACTTGCTGCATTTTTGTGCAGTGTACTCACTCCTCTCGCAATCCGTTGACGAGGGCGACAGTCGACTCTCCACGCTTTGGGGTGAAATCGCCGCATCCGGCTCCGAGCTGGAGACGCACTGCACCTGCAACAGTCAAAGTAATCAGTTAATAAATGTGCACTGGAATGGATTAGATATAGATATCGATACTGACCATGTCGCCGCTGCCGCTGCTGCGATGACTGGGCGGTCGCTCCGGGCTGCTGGGACTGCAGGTCGTGGTATCCGGCGGACTGGCGGCCGTCACCTGTCGACTCTCCGAGACGTAAGTGGTGGCCAGGCTCATCTGCTCCGCCTGCTGCTGCTGGGGATGTGGATGTGGATGCGACTGTTGGATCTGAATGGTGGCCGTGGGACTGGCCTGAACAAAGGAGGCACCGCTCTGCTGTGCCGTGGGCATCACCAAGCCCATGGGCGTCGAATAGATCTGGCCAATGGGACTCAGCTGCCCGTTGGCACCCACGATATACTGTTGCCCGCCGGCGCTGGGCGAGATGAACGACGGCTTGTTCTGGGGCGACGGAGTGCGCAGCATGACGGATCCCTGGGGCGTCAACATGGTGGTGGTGGGCATGTTCTGGATCTGCAGCAGCGTCGTGGCGTCCGTGGTGCCCATGACGAGGCCCGTGGGCATCAGCAGCTGCTGTCCAATGAGATTCACCTGCTGCAGGATTTGGCCATTCTGGAGCAGCAGCTGCTGATGATGTGGCGCCGCCGTCGACGTCGTCGGTTTGTTGACCACAATGCCCTGAATGCCCGGACTCAGCTGGAACTGCTGCGAGAACTGCGGTGGCGGCGGAGGTGGCGCTGCTGCTTGTGCTGCCGCTGCGGCTGCCACCGCCGCTTGTTGCAGCAATGCGGGCGCCTGACTCGGAATGCTCGGCGAGATCTGCGGCGAGTGCGTCTTGCCACTCGGCGAACCACCAGCAGCACCAGCACCGCCGTACTTGAACGTTGTCGCCATTGGCGGCGGCGTGCTGCTCACGGAGCTCTTCCTTTTTCGCGCTCGCCGCTTGCCCTCGGGTGAGCTCATCAGTGTTGACCCCGCCCCCTGTGGCTGTGGCTGCGGCATCGCCAGCAACTGTTGCTGCTGCTCCGCCGTCGTCGTCGTGTGCTGCTGCTGCTGCTGTGGTTGCTGTCGGGAATTGGAATTCGAAATTGTATTAGTTAGATTTAAGTTAACTTCGTTTATTAGAAATAATCCAATATGTTTTTCTCTTAAAAATTATTTTAATTTTTAATTAACGTGAATTTGTTTGAATTTAAATTTACTTTTATATTAGAAATTCTTACGATATGTTTTTTTTTTTATTTTGAAGAGTAAATAAATAAATTAAAATAATAAAATCATTTTTTAATTTACTAACTTTGTAACTTTCTTAAATCCTAATGAATTTATCTGGAGAATTTTTATATCGTATGTTAAGTGGTCTAAAATCCAATTTGTATGGTTAAATTAATTAATTAAAATTATAATTTTCTAAAATTTGGCAAGGTATAACGATTTTTTTAAGAATTTAATTATTGTTACTTTGTAAAATGTGCACAAAACTATTTTTAGAATTGTTTAAAATGTGTTTAATGATTTTGAGACTAAATACAGTTGAACTTCCATAACTCGTACTTCTATAACTCGAATTTCTCTCTAGCTCGAGCTAAATGAGTGCCAGTAAAATTAATAAACTTAAGCAAAATAACTCTATAAGTCGAATATCTCCATAGAAGTTCGACTGTAGTATGATTTGCATTATCTGGGGTGCCACAGAAATCTCTTTCACCTGAAAAATGACGTAAAGAAATTTCTGTGGCACTCCAGAATATTTTTTTTTTAACTTTTGAAGTTATTATGATATCGGTTTATAAAGTTATGCTTTTTAAATTTTAGAATTTAAATTTGAAAAACTGTCATTGCATCTGAAATGTGTTTTAAGATTCAAAGGAATGAATCGCAAATTACTTTTTTTTTATTAATTTTTTCTCCATTTTTCTTTTGAGTTATTTTTTATTAAGTTTTGAAATGTAAATCAGAAATGATTGAAATTATTAAAATGTCTGCATCATCAATCTTTTTTATTAAAATATTATAAATTATCTGAAATTTACTTTATCATAATTTGTTAAACATTTCGATATAGTTGGAAACGTTTTGGAATTTCAATGATCCTGTTTATAAATGTAAGCAAACTACTTTCTTGGATCATTATAAGATCGTTAATTTCTATTACTTTTAATTATTTGAAAATGTTACAGTTCTGTGAATTTCAGCTCGGTATAATTTCGAAATCTGAGTGGGTTTACCTGCTGCTGCTGGTGGTGCACGATGTAGCCGCCGTTGGGCAGCGTGTTGAGGAGAACGGTCTGTGGAGGCGCCACAGTTTGTGCCCCCGCCTGGCTGATCTGACTGATCTGATTGATTTGGCTGGCCTGCGAGCTGATAATCTGATGATGATGATGCTGCTGTTGATGATGATGATGGTGCAACAACTTGGCGCCATTCGTGTTGAGCAATGCCGACGGTTGACTGTGACTGACAATGTAACTTGCTCCTCCTCCTGCTCCTGGTGTGGATCGCTGAGGCTGCGAAGGCGCCGCCTGTTGCTTGCTGGCTGTGGGAATGACCAGCAGTTGGCCGGACGAGGTCATGATGAGCTGGTTGCCACCAGCGGGATTCGCCATGGACTGCAGCTGAGCCACCGTGGAGCTGGCGCTGCTCAGCGTCGTCCCAGGACGACTGATGCCCGCCGTGGTGGTGACAATGCTCCTGGTCAGCGTGGCGCCGCCTCCATTGCCATTGTACGTCAATGTGGGTTGGTGTCTGCCAATCAGACGCAGCTGTGGACTGGGCTGGGCCTGGATCTGGAGCTGCAGCTGTGCCGGCTTCGGCGATGGCGACGCTGTGCTCTTGGCCGAGTCCAGCGAATCCGTGGGCGATGACAAACTGTGCCGGGGACTCTCGTGACTGGTGGAAATGGCGCCCACCTGCTCGGGCCGTTTTTCCGCCGGCTCAGCGGGTCCGCTGCTGGACACGGGCGACTCCTGTGGCAACGCGGGCAACATGGTAATGCTCGTGATCTGCGGATTCTGGGGACGCACAAAGGCCACGGCCGTGTCGACGTGCAGGGAACGAGGAGATGAAACACCAGACGACGACGACGACGTCGACGAGGTTGTGGCTGAATTCGGCTCCAGTTCCCATTTGCCACCGGCAAAGAGCGAGAGGCGACGAATCCTGTGCCGCTGCTGCTGCTGTGACTCCAGGGGCAAGGATCGGACAGTGGTTGCCACGGGTTTGGCCTCCAAGCCCACGTTCAGCGTATTGTGCAGCAACGTCGTCTGCTGCTGCAGATAACCCGCCGGATCATCCTTGAAATTGGGCGCGGGAGCAGGAGCAGGCGCAGAATTAGAAGAGCTTAGTTTTATCACATGCTCCACAGACGCCACTGAAGATGCTGCAGATGGAGCTGGAGCTGAAGTTGGAGCTGGAACTGGAGCCGCTGCTGGTCGCTTGTCTCCTGTTGCTTGACTAGTTTTCTGAACAACCGCCGCTGTGGAGAGGGGCAAGGATTGAACCACGCCAGTGTAGGACGATCTATTAGCCACTTTGTTGTTATTGCTGCTGCTGTTGTTGTTGTTGTTGTTGTTGTTGTTATGTTTGCTGTATTTGTGACAATGCACATCTGAAAAAGAAAACAGAAATTCAATGTCAAAGTCAAAATCAAAGTCAAAGTCATTGCTGATGCAGCGAACAAGTTGTCCTCAAAGTGTCCCCCAAGCTCAGGACACGCTCAAAGGTCAGACGGCCACTTCTGTCTGCCAAATGACTGCGAACCCAAACTTGTGCACAATAAAATCAAAACACGGGAACGTGCCGAGCAAAATCATTTGAGGCGGAGGGAAAAAAGGTTGGACTCCAAATATGGAAAAAGGTGGCATGGAAAAGGTGTGCAGAAAAAGCTGACTCAGTACTCATAAATATATTTATATATTAATGCATTATTTATAATATTTTATTTAAATCACGTACCGCAAACAAGAGTAATGATTAAAAAAAAACATCAAACCTAAAAAAATCTTGTGGATTTATGAAAAATCTAGTGTTATAAATCCAAACTTTGAATCAAAACCAAAATTGAAATGTTAAAATCAACAATAAAAAATCGAGTTGTCGATTAATCGGTATACAATACCCAAATGTATTTTCCAATTTTTTTTAAATCTGAAAGCTTTATCGCAATTATTAAATACTGTTTTGATAGTTGGGAGTGTTTGATATGTTTATGCTCTATGTATGAAAAAAATGTCCAGTGTTGGAAAAGACTGACATTTTTCAACTAATTAATATTTTGATGTGGAATAAAATTGTAGGTCAGACTATTTATCATTCTTTTATCATTGGCATTCCGAAAGAAAATATGTAGATTTGTAAAATTTTAATTATACAAAAACCTCTTTACGAAGTAAAAGTCTTACTAGTGACGAAAACATTCATTCATAAGCTTGAAAAAAAAATGTGGCACTCGGAACATATTTAAGCTATATCAACGCATTGATACAAACAAACAGACAGACAGACTGACCTTTCATCTCATTTTTAGAATGCGACTAAAAAATTCAAATAAAATTAACATTCAATTGTCATCATCTATCAAATCAGCTGTGCAATAATTAATTGCTAAATAAAATGATTGTAATTTTTGCAGCGCTTAATAAGCACCCTTAATTCTGTACCACATGCATGGCACACACTAATACACTCCCACACACATATACACTCCCACACACATAAACACAAACACGCAAACACTCAGCAAACCGCAGACGCGAACAATTTCTAAAACGCGGCAAACTTTTACTTTGTGTGGCGCTTTTAATGGTCGCTGATTGGCCTCCAGGATGAGGTACTTGAAACTGGCCAACACGAAGGACTGCAGGGCAACCAGGGCGTGAAAGAGACAGAGAGAGAGAGAGTGGGAAAGAGAAATGCCCGATAGCTGAATCGCTGCGAATTGTGCATCGCTAAACTTTGCCGTCAACTGCCTTTTGTTTCAATTAACCTTTTGCATTTGAAAGTTTTTAACAATGTTTGCAAAATGCTTGCCCAGCTACTGAGCTTAACTTCCCCTAATACACGGACTAACAGGGTGTTCAAAATTGCCCCAACACCGCAGTGTGTTTGCTCTGTGGTGTTGGCTTTAAGTTAAGTTGACCCCCAACGCGTTGAACCCTTCGTCATTGTGTTTGTGCCCATTGTGCACTTTCTGGAAGTTGGCAACAGTTTGGTCATATCTCAAATTGAAATCCAAATGCGTTGAATGCCATACAACTCAAAAGTGAGGATGAAAAAGGGAAAACTGTTCGTTACAGCAATTCACAGTTGCTACGATGAAGAAAATTCAGAAATAACCTGACAAACATATCTAGTAAATACAAACTGAATGGATCTAGAGCAGCGGTGGGCACGCAGTGGCTCCGGGAGCAGCGGTTGCTCCAAACTTAGTTAGACTCTAATAGGGTTGTTGTAAATAAAAGGCTTAATTTTTCATGTAAGGTGAGGATAAGAATTTTTTAAGATTCAATCTGGAAATGGATCAAAATTAAACAACTCACAGTTAAAAGGATATGAGCTAGAAGACTAAAATTTGTTCACCAAAATTTATAAAATTATTAGATTAAAATAAACCCTTTCTATCCCTTCAAATTACATATCTTGAAGTATCACAGAAGAGAAGATTTAAAAATAATCCTTTACTACCTCTAGCAAATTCAGTAACTTCTTCATTTAAAACCGCAACGAGCTCTGTGTGCTGGCTAAGTGTTTGAGCCCTTGTGAAGTGGAAATGTTAAACAGTTGACGGGTATTTAATAATCATAACATTTACAGCTTGCAATTGCCTGGCTACACAAAGTTGTGATATTTCTGCAACGTCCTTCAGTAAACTCGTTTGGATCCTACGACTGGTCATACAAAGGACGCAGAGAGAAACAAGCAAAGAAAACAAAAAGGGGAAGGAGGACGATTCAAGGAGGTTCAAATGCACTTCCTGTGAAAGTTAACGATGATACCACGACGACGACGACGACGACCTCAAAGCGCTGGAGCTTAAAGCTTCTTCAACATGACTGTGTACATGTACACAGAACAAAATAATCGAAAGTTCAAGCTTAAAATTCTCCATTTCTGCATGTACAATTTTTAGCAATGTATTCAGAATTTTATTATTAAATTACTCTTAGTATTAAAATAGTCAAAGAAGCCCAAGACATTTGATTACACTGACATTTGATTACAGTGACGTTTGCGAAAAAGAAATTTAAAAATCTTACTAAATTAAAGTATTTTGTTGTCGATTTAAGAAATTCCGAGATTAGTGAAATTTTAACACCGGAGTCCTGGATTTTTTTTTCCTGTGTAAGAGTGTGTGTGTGTGTCTATATATGTGTGTGTTCTTTCCGACTAAATCCCATCTGCCTTTCAAGATATTTCATTCTCCTTTGGTATGTGCATTTTCACTTTATCATTGTCTCCACGGCGTTTTCCACTTGCCAGCAGCCAAAGCACATTTCAATTGCATCCGTTGTGCAAGTATGTGTGTGTGCTTGTGTGTGTGTGTGTGTGTGTGTGTTTGTATGTACACAAACCAAGGCTCTATAAGTACACATGTTTTCATATGAATTCATGCGATTGTTGACTTGAATCCTGCTCCTTTTTCTGTAACCTCCTTTTGTGCCCTGTTTCGAGCATTGCCGAGAAGACCTCGCCTGCACTTATCGCACCTAAGTATCTACACTATTTTACGGAAACAAAACCAACATTTGTCCCCCATGGCTATTTCACTTTAGAGAAATTTAAATTATGATTCTGTTGAAAAGTAAATTTTAACTTCCATATTAGTAAGGGGGTAACCCGTGTGACGGTTTTCAAAAATAGAAATAAAATTAATTTTTTTTATTTTACATCTATAACTTGTGTGGAATATGTGGTTAAAAGAATTTTTCGATATTCGAAACATTTTTAAAGTTATAGCGCTGAGAAGGCATGCGTTTCAACGCCCGGCATAGCGTACTTGAACTTCCCAACGCGTTTTTTTTAAATCACTTTTTCGACCTGGTCGCCACGATTTCTCAAAAACGACTTGACCTATCGCCCTGAAATTTTTAGGGTATGCTCAGCCCATGTGGGGCTACAATAGTTTAAATAGGTCACGTAGTTTTATTAGAGTGCATCAATTTGTATTGCCCCGAAAACATTTTTTTTCCTAAGCCTCTGTGTTTTATTAAAATAAAATTTACAACATATTTTGATAAAATTTTTATAAATATGTGTTACATTTTCATTAAAAATACAGGTTCAAGGAAAAGTTTTTGTGTCCAAAAAATAGCTTTAATCCTGACTAATTTTCAATTCCAAGGATGAAAATTTGGTTTTAAAGACATTTGAAAAATCATGGTCCTAACAAGAGTATTGACAACAAGTTTGTCAGGATCGGACCATAAACACCCAAGATATAAATTAAAAAAAAAATAAAATTTAACTCAAAAAGCGCGGACCAGGAACTTATTTTGGAACTATGATTTGGGTTACCATTTTTTGTGAAAAAAATCGATGCACCCTAATGTACATAAATAGTTAATAAATATATGGTAAAAAAATTCATAGTTCTAAGTTTAATCTTCAGAAAAAATGCCCAGAAAACAGTATAAAAAAAAAACCGCCGTCAGACGGGTCAACCCCCTTAATCAGCAAACACAAATTCTTGGGCATTTCATTCTTTATACTCAAGTCAAGTGAAAATTTTTTTTTGATAAGGAGCTTAGGTTATTAATACAATTTTTGGACGAAATATCATGGAATTAATATTTTTCTCAAAAGACTAAGTACATATTTTTGTGTTCAGAATCCGTTGAGAACAAATTTAACAGGTTTTATCATACTTTTTTTAGTTTTTATCTATATATGCTCGTTAACTTTGACTCACCTTGATTCGGCAATTCGATTATTGTGGGTGTTGTTGGTATAGTTGCTGTGGCTGTTGCTGACGTTGTCGTTGTTGACGTCGTTGATGTAACAACAGCTGTTGTCATCAGCGTTGTAAACACATCATTTGTTGCTGAAATCGCGACTGTTGCATCTTTGCAAGGCTGTGAATGTGAATGTGGATTGTGCAATTGCTCCGAGGCGAACAGATGTCGCTGATGGGAACAGAGCGACGTGGAAATTGTAGAGTTTGCCTCCTGGCCATTACCTGGCAACACCTTCAATGGCATGTTGGGTACCTGCAATTAATTGAATGCACAAAATTGACACATTAGCTATTAATATTCGCTTAATCAATTGAGGCGCCATTGTCACTATCGTCTACACATTTGCTTCTATCAATTTTGTAATCACACTCACACATTTATTCGCATGGAAAACGTGAGCAGCATTTGATTAATTGCAGCAATCAGACAATTGCAGTTGCCGTCAAGTGCGACAATTGCCAAGTCTTGTAGTCATTTCTCAGGTAGTTATACCCACAACTCTTTGATTGGAAGGGTAAAGTTTTTCTCAATTCCCACCATTTCAAACTAGAACGTAATTTTAATGGCTAAATTTATCTTTTAATATTCAACTTTATCCCCATTTAACCGCATTAAGATCGATCAAAGAAAGTATTTGAAAGTTAAATTATGCAGCAAATTGTATACAATTCAAAAATAAAAAAAAAAGTGGATAAAGATATTCAAAAAAAAAATATATTTTTAACACAAAAGATTTGATGCAGATTTCTTAAAATAATCATATCATTTAAATTCCCTTTGAATGACACAAAAATTTGTTTAACCCATTAAGTACACATGGAAAATTTAGAATTTTTGTGTTTTTTTTCTACTTTTTTCCCCGGTCTCAAACAAAAAATATTTGGATGCAAAAAAGTGTTTCAAACAATTCTAACAGTATATATATTGTGAGTATATTTTATGATTTTTTGAAAATTGCTTAAATGACACTTTTTGTATGAAAAGGAGGTAAAAAGAAAAAAAAATATAAAAAAAACTACCGAAGAAATTTTGAAAAAAAATTTAAATTTAAACGACTTTTCCAAATAAAAATAAAATTATTAAATAAAATCCTTTTTTTTAATCAAGAGCCACATGTTGATAAGGTGACTTTTTTCGCTGGCTAC
>JBAMBJ010003475.1:0-52488 GCA_037043495.1 Drosophila recens
TACATACATGAGTGGTAAATACTTTGAAAGAAATCTTTTTACCAAACTCTACTCTACTCTCTTACACCCTGGGCATCTTGTAAAGTTGTAAAACACATTGCTTGGCTTGATTTTCGGGCAAAAGTTTAACTCGAGTGTGATGAGTTCAGTTGCGGAAAGCGACATTCGCCTCAAGTGATTGTAAACTTTAGCCAAGCGATTTCATAGTTTATGGTGTAGAGTATAAAGAGGAGGGTGCCTGAGAAATTACTCTTACAGTTACTTTAAATGAAGTATAATAAATTTATAGCCATTTCTTTAGCTACTTGAAGTTTGAAGTTGCTGTTTTATAACTGACTTTAAAATGTACAGATTTTTTGAAAAGTTTTTAAAACACTTTAACTAAAGCATTGCATGAAGAATTCTTAGAAAAGTGAGATGGAATTTTAAATGAATTCATTAAAATTAATTAATGAATTAAATTATATCGCTCAAAATGCTACAAGAACTATTAGGAAAATAAAGTATTTATGAGGGACGACATTTTTGGCTTATCAGTGGTTTTTTGAAAGCTGTCTCTATTAAAGTGTCGTTGTTCCTGAGCCAGCGGCAAGTTAAGCAAGCTGAAAATTGGCTGCAACAAATTGCCAACTGCTCATAATATTTTGCCAAAAATTTCTTATTTGTGGCAGGACGAGCAGCAACCAAAAACCAACATGGCAATAATTAAAACGCAGCAGCAGCAGCAACAACAACAACAACAAGTACGCAGAAAAGAGAACAACTATTTATCTAGCCAGCGTCGACGTCGCCGTCGCCGTCGCCTTCTGCTGTCATAATAAAATACGCAGTGGCAACCGCCACTGACAAAAATTGCAAACAATTTAAGCAACTGCACAAAATATATAAAAAATTCAAAAATAATAAAAATAAAGCCACTAAATAAATAACAGCAAAATAAACGGGAAGGGTAAAAAATGTTAACCGCTTCAAAAACATACAAAAAATGTGGAGGGCAAAAAAAACTAGAAATTGCGAAAATAAAGCCATGAAAAATCGCAGCACTTGTAATGAAAGAAGTTTTAAGCTGCGAGCTGGGAGATGAGAGCTCTGAGCTGGGTGCCAGCCGAATAATAGAGCAGCAGAAAAATAATAAACTCATAAATAAAGTGACAAGCAGAAGAAGAACGCGGAATGAAAGAAGAGAGAGCGCGCAGAGAGGACGACAAGCGGAATGAAAGGACGAGGACAAATTACGCCAACAGCTGTGACAACTTTAGAGGTAGGGGGAGGAACGAAGCAGGGAACCGAACAAGCGGCGGATCAGAGGCAACTGATGAAAGATTTACGAAAGCCCCAGCAATAAAAGAAAAGCACAAAATACAAAATGCAGCACAAAATATTTGAAAAAGTGGCGGGTGCTCGAATAGGGAATACACTTTAAAAATTAGGTGAATAGATGAATCGGTTAAATGAGTAGCAACAAAAATTCTCGCAAATATGATAAAAGATAATTTCAACTAATTATTTGTCCATGAATAATAACATATCATATTATATTCTCCTTCAAAAGTCCATATTGACATTGAACTAAGAAAAATGAATAATCTTCATTCAGTTTCCTTACAACAGATTGTAAGCTTATAAACTTAAAACAGACACCAACAACAAAGTCTTTTATTCAAGATTAAGCTCTTACATCCATTTGCTTTCATCACCTTTCATCCATTTGGAATTGAAATGAAAATCAAGACCATGCCAAACAAAAATAAGTTTTGAATAGCTCGGACCAAGGAGGATATAAAAAATTAATATGGTTGCCGCTTGGGCGTGCTGCCAACTTGTTTTTTTCGACTAGTTCAAGGGAGACGCTAATCAACGCCAACGCTACAAATTGTTGCATCAAAGTCGCTGACATTGTTTTAATTTGCGAAAACTCACTTCGTCTGTTCTTTTCTGGCATCAGATGTCAAACTTGTTGGAGGAGTATCCAGTTTTGGATGGCATTAGAGGTGACTTGGACGAAAAGGAAGGGGGTTAGAGCCTGCTTCCTTTTATTAAGAATGTGCAGCTTTAGTTGTGGAGCAGTTGACTCGCAAAACTTTCAGTTTTGGCCTTCTTTATTTTTGTTTCCTTTCTCTCCCGTTTTGTGCTGTTGCGGTTGAGATCCTTGTTGCAGTTTTTGACAATTGCAAAGTTTTGCCTTGGTACGTGTTGCTTTTGGCCTAAAACTTTTTTAATGAACGTTGCGGCCCTGCATATATATTTTTAATTCTTCTTAATTTCCCCTTTTAATTAAATGCCACTACAATTAAATTGCACCGAAATTGGTTATTAATATTTTAATTTTTCGATGGTTGTGAAAAGTCTTTAGAAAACTATTTATTGAAATGTTTTTATATTATTAAACTATTAATTTAATTTATTTTACTATAAAATATTTAATCACAAAATTCATCTTTAAAAAATTAATTTTTTGAGTATTGTGTTGTTTATATTTTAATATTTTAATCATTTTTATATGTATAATTTCAATTACAATTCAAATTACGTATATGCATAGTTTGACATGCGCATAAAAACTTTAGTTAAAATTATTTAAGAAATATACTTTATGTATAAAATACAAATTCTCCATAATTAATGTATTGTAAGTTCTAGACAAGTTTGTCAAAACAAAACAATGCAATTAAAAGTCGGAAACTTTGAGCATAAACAAAGAAAAGACAATTGGAAACTTTGAGCACACGTTTTCCAAATGATATCGGTAGGAAATAGTATCCTTTCCAGTTGTTCTCCTGACTCGCAAGCATTTAATGCACAAATCAAATAAGTTGCGCTTGGCATTTTCATTTCCTACATCGAAAACGCAGCCGCAATATCGCTTCAGATATCAGTTATTCAATATGTATAAAGATTTATACAATTTTCAAATGGCGGAAATGAAATAAAACGCAGGCAGCTTCTCATACGCTGTGTACATATCTGTGGGTTTGTTTGCCTGCCTGCAGGTTGCATGAACTGCGAAAGGAACAAGGAACAGACACACAGACAGAGAGAGAGAGAGAGAAAGTCGATGGCGCCGGTAAAGTTTGTTCAACAGCCGCCGGTTAAAATTATTGAGGAAGCGTTGCCCAAAAGTACAAGCCGGAGTACGAACCGGAGGTAACAGTTGTGAGCATATACTTCATCAGCCGCCAACTGCGTGAGGATGTGTGTGAACTTGCCACAGTCTGCTGCAAAGTGCTTAAGTAGCAAATGACTGCAAAACGAGAAAATCAAAAGAAAACGAAAAAGGGAAAATCGACGCATTTGTGTGCCGTATTCAATGAGTTTTTAAGCGCCCTCGCTGGCACAATTTGCCAGCTGGGAAAATTGTTATTAGCATCCTGCGCCAAATCAGAAACAATTGTGAAGCGCAACAACTGGACAGAGTTGCCAAGCCAAGCACTTGCCCACGACGTGATCCATAAATAAAAACTATCTCAGCAGCAGCGACAATATTACATTACTCCATATCCAGTGCGGGTATCCTTAGCAAAGACATTGAAGCCAGCTCTGGGCCATGTGGGAGAGACACTCCCCCCACATGGCATTAGCCATTGGTCACTTATGGCAACGACAGCTGACTGAATGGCTTGTCGTGCCAAAAGGAAATGCGAATCTATATGTATCTAAGTTCGTGTAAAGAAAAGAGTGCTCCTTTTGTTCCTTGGGCTAGGGCTGCCTGACATTGTGATGTCCTTTACATTCTTGGAAATCAATAACAAGATGTTTTCTTAATTTCAGAAATATTTCTTCGCACTTTAAATAAATTTATATAATGCTATTCCTTGTTTTTATGTTCTAAACTTGCATTTCAAGTAAAATATTAAAAAAAACATGTTAAGATTTATATTAGATAAAACTTAAAAGATTAAAAGGTAATAATTCGACAGTCACAGATATTATGCAAATCTTTAAGATTAATTTTATTAATTTTGTATTAAATATATAATTTTTTAAAAATATCTCTGAATATAATTGAATTATCCCAAATCCGAGCTTTGTTTCTCTATTTGTTGCAAATTAGAAAATATTCCCCGAGCTAAGCCATTTTCAATTTGGGCAATTTACACCCGGTAGGCGCTCAAAATCCCCGACTAATTAATACAAACTCCCTGTGGTATCATCAGACAAACGCCATCCTCCTGCATAGCTGGCCGCAACATGCCTGGGTGGCAATCTATGTGAGGACACGGTTGTATGGAGTATGTAATTGTGTGTATGGCACATGTGTGTATTCATATTACACATATTACGTATACGCCACGCTATCGCCAACAATGCAGACAGCACAGACTCATGCTTCGTATTTACCAAAAATAAAATAGAACCAACGTGGTCTGCCCACACACACATGCTTAAATATTTTTCCTTTTTATTAATTTTCCCTTTTCTCGCTGCAACAAACAAGCGGCGAAATTTGACCATAACAATGCTTGTACATAAATATGTACAGGCACTTACAACCAGCTCAACAATTTGTCGTCAATGCTTGCAATGTCCATTGTCTGTCCGATGGTCCAGCAGTCGAGGAAAAATTACATACATATATGCATTGAAAGCAAACTGAAACTGGCCAGGCTGCCTTTCAAATAATCATAACATAAGTAGGAAAATGCTCTACAGTCTAGATGAAAAGTTTCTTGGCTCGGCTGAAACTTTCTGTGAATGCTGATCCAGATTGACTGAACCATATACCGAAGACGATATATCCTTGCCTTTGTGACACCTCATCAAAAGAATTCTTAGTTAATTTTATGAGTACACGGTATAAACTTATGTGATGACTTTGTCTTGGCTCGATTATATTACTCTAGAATATTACGAACAATTTGCAGCTATACTGCAAGTTTTTATAATTATTGTACATACTACATATGTTATTTACTATTGCTTATATTTTCAATTACGTTTTGAAAATTATTATTGATAATTTATTAGACTTTCGAAATTGGTATTTTGTTACGATCTGTGGCTTCGCAATTGAAACGGAAATTGAATTATCATTGAATGTTCAAAAGGTGTTGAATAATTCAGAATGGAGAGTATTAAACAATTTGTGGCTTGTGTTCCCATTAATGCATAATCGACTGTATTGTAATGCGTGTTAAACCGAGTTAAACGCACATTGTTTGTGTAATGTGATAAATTCGCATAATAAGCGTGCTGCATATGGCGATGGATGTCATTTAAAATGAGAACGCAAATTAAGAGTGGGGTCAGGGGGTCGCAGAGTTTCGGATATGGGTAAGCTGATTGATTCGAGGTTTGGGAGATGAAATTATATTGATATCGCTATTCAAATACCGTATGTGCGTATTTTATATGCGATTAAGCAATGCCTTTTTTATTATTTAACAATTTTTTATGATATTTACTTAAGCTGAATGATGAATAATTGATGAATTTTTAACCGAGTGCAAAATACAAGTGACTTAATCTTTTACTATAATAAATAAAAAAATATCACTATATAAACATATAATAAATCCAATATTTTTAAATTATGTAAATAAGGAGCTAAAAAAAATTGCCGATAATATGTTATTAAATTCAAATAAATTTAGAATGCGTTCATGAGATAAGTTATAAAAACTGATGAGTTGATTAAGTGAAACTGATTATGGAAACTAAATCAATTTAAACAACCATTTAAAAAAACCAATCAAACACTTTAGTGAGATAGTTAATAACAAACTTAATGAGGTTATTAAATTCAGCAAGAAAATTGCTCGCAGCTTACCTGTCAAATCACTTATTCAAATGAAAGACATAAATAATTAAAATTAGTCCCTTAAGCTAAAAATGCCATGCCTGGAATATTAACGACCCATTAAATGGCTCCTATATCATGGCTTATTCCACCTTCCACAGAATTTTCGTTACCCATAAAATGCAAAAGCATTCATCAATTTCTCGATGTCAGTGCCATTTGAATTGCCATTCACACGCATTGCTCCACTTCATTTTAATTAAACTGTTTGCCCCATTTTAAGCACACTCAAAGAAAAACCAATAATTTGTCTTTGCCATATTTCAATGCCATTTTATACGGTTTCGCCGGAAATGAAATTGGCATCGATGCTAACATTACCATTGCAAATGCATTCAATGCCAAACGAACTGAGTCCGCAGTCCTATGTCCGGAGTTCCACAGTCCACAGCCTGGCTGTAATTGCTTTCCAAAAATTTTATTTTAATTTTTCAAATTACATCTTCGCACATTACTCAAAAGCACCATTTCCACGCTCTCCAGAATCCAACAGCATTTCAATCAAACCGAAAGGGATGCAAGGGAAAAGGGAAAAAGTGCTGACAAAGATTAAAAGAAAACAACAACGGTCTGTAGTCTCTCATTCCAATAAACAGCCTTGATATATGTAACTTTTAATGTTCTTATGGTATCATTTATACAATTGTAATATTAATATGCTGTCAAATTGAATATATGTAGGTGAGTGTGTTCAATTTTAACAAGAATAGTATTTATTCATAATATAATATGACAATGGAATGGTTATTGAAACTGGAGTAAATTTGATATACTTGCACAGGAACTATCAAATTTAATTTTAGCTTTAACTTTATCTGCTGTAGTAGACAATAAGTCAGTTATACATGTATGTAATATGCCCTGCAGTTATAATTAAAATATAAAACATGCAGCGCGTGTTGAACAATCATTGTTCTGCATTCCAGCTGTTTGTTGACCAATCATTTTAATTATTTTTATATCATATGAATAGTGTTTGACATACTCTAAAAATATGAATTCTCATAAGCGAGTAATTAATATCACATCTCTCATTTGCTGTGATTCATTAAATTCAAGTCGATGCATCAATTGTTGTCTGCCATTTTGGTCTGCCATTCCACCTCATCCCCATTCATTCAAAGTGGGAATTGTGGCTTATTGTTGCTCGTTGTTGGCTCACTTTAATTTGCTGGCCAAGTTGCGTCGCACCGTGGGAAATAAACACCATTCAAAGTTTGCAAATGGCATTTAAATCAGCCGTGTAATTACTTTTATATTATTTAATTGCGCCACGTGTTTTTTTTACCTTCTTTGCTGCCTTCTTTTTTCCCGTTCCTTTTTGAAATCCACGCAATAAATAAAATAAAAATTCCATCTTAATTCTATGCGTAATGGTTGGAGTACCTTCTACCTTGCTGGCAGCTGACTTTTTATCCTTAAGTCCATTTTATTCACTGGCTTAATCCTTTTCATAATATTGTATATTGAAAATTCTTTTTTCATATTTACACCCTGCATACAAATTTGAATGGGTTATCGTACTCCGATTAAGGTGAAAACTTGGTTTTGAGTTCTTTAGGACCTAATGAACAAAATAAAAAAATAAAAAATTAAAAAAAAAAATTTTTATTTTTTTGTCCCATATAATTTTGAAATTTTCCGATCCAAGTCGGCACGGGTTATCATACTCCGATTGAGGTAAAAATTTATTTCTGACTGCTTTAGGACCTAATGAACAGAACTAGCCCGTATGCGTTTAAAAATATTGACTTTGACCAAATAAGGGACACCCTAATGTATAGTGTGAATAAAAATAGGCAATGAATGCTTTTCTTGTGATATTTATTAGGCCAAAGATATATTATCAAATACAACTAACAAAATTTCAAAAAGCTTAACTTTTTAAAAAAACTTTGCAAAAACACCAAAATTTTCCATCAAACACTTATTTAGACTATTATTAAATACCTTGTGAAAATATAAATTCACATAAAGGGTCTATAGAAGAAATATCTTGAATTAGCTGAACTATATTTGTAATCAAATACAATAATATAAATTTATGTTTTTATATAATATACAAATTTCAAATGAGATATTAGAGAAGAAATATTTTGTAATCAATGGGCAGATTTTTGTGTCCGATGATCGTGATAATTTAATTTTATTTCAGTAATGTGCACAGTTAAACATATAGGCAATTTATTACAGAAATTAAATGTAAATGGTTGCCTACAGGTCATTTTCTAGTCGTGCATACTCGCAAGCTGATATTTTAATATTTGTTATTGTTGCTGTTCACCAAAAGGCTCTCTGGCGTTGTAAAATGTAATCATTGTGGCATGTAATTAGTTTTTGTGTGTTGGCCAGCGCCCCCAGTCGTATGTAAGTGCAATATTGTGCATTTGTGTGTGTGTGTGTACGTATGCGTATGCATGTAAATATATAAATAAAATTTATTGCAGTATTAACACTATGCAAATGTAGCAAAAGCTGAAAATACTTACGAACACACACACACCTATTGATGAGCATTGTGAGACACTTTTTAAATATATATGTATATGTATGCAATAGCTGTATATGTAAAGATCAATTCAATTCAATTTTTTTTTGCAGTGATTGGGTTAGTTTTTAAATATTCTCAGCACAAAGGATAGGATTTGAGAACTTAGGCATATTCTTTTTAAACAAAACCTTAACTGAAATTTTATTGTGCTGATTAAATGTTAGACCATAAAAATACTATAAAAACTTAACAAATTGTCTTAAGAATGTCTAGTAAAATTTGCATTTAAGAACTTCAAAAGTCTTTAAAAAAAATATATAGTTGATTGAATTTTTAAAAAACTAACCTGATATCGCTTTGCCCAGTGTTATAATTGGATTTTGGAACAGAGCTTAATGTGATTAACTGACTTAACTGACTTAACTGTCAAATACGCGAACCACGAATCAAATTAGTAATAATAACGTTCACATTGTTGTTGTTGTTGTTTTTTGTTGTAATGGCAGCAATCAATAATCAATTTTCAATTTGGTTTGAGCTTCTATCGGGACTACATATACGCCTTGATTGGCGGTCAAACTGCCTCCTCCTCACCTCCGCTCCCTCTACATATATCCGAACTATATCAATACATTTGATGTGGATTTTGTTGTTGTTGCAGTTGATTTGTTGCTCTATTTGCTGTCATCAACGTGGCCCCATCAATGTCCCAGCAAATGCCACACAATTTGTTTGTTCGCAACACTCCGACCACAAATTTTGTGAAATTAACTTGTTAAAATGGTCGCTTATTCCGCTTGCTAACCTGGCTTGGGGGTTGGGTGTGTCCCCTGATAAATGACATTAGATTCCTGATATGACGTCACTGTTGATTGATTTGACACGCTGAAATCGTTAAATAAACAACGTTATAAGCTGGCATAAATGCAGAGTGAAACTGTTAGTAGTAGCTCCTGAAAATGTCATAAAAGTTTTGTGCCTTAACTCATTCTGAAAGCTGTTTAAAATTGTATCAAACAATTTCAATTTTGCTTTATACTTTGACATTCACAGTTTCTAAGTTTTTTAAAATACATATATTACAAATCAAAATTATAGTACAGTTTATTGAAATTTAGACTAATTACGATCTAGACTATACTCAAAGAGACTTATCAAAGATGTCCAAAGAAGAGCCTAAGAAGACTCCTGAAAATGTAGTCAAAATGTGTAGCTCTAGAGTGCAACCGAAAAAACATAAGAGAGATATATTTAAAATGTGCTGCGCATCATCCAAGTGTGAGCATATAAATAACGAAGAAATCGATCCACCAAGAGTTAAAACGGAAATTTTCAAAATGAGCAGCAGTCCATTAATGGTCGAAGATCAATGTGCAAAGACTCCAAGGTTGACTCGCCAGCGATCTGAATCGAATGATCGCTGTTCAAAACGCTTAAGATTGACTCGTAGTCCAGATCCAACTGGAACTAAGGATGAAGATCCTTCTAAATTGCCAGCGATCTGTACTGCTTTATTATCACTTGAGCCAAACGAGAAAAACCATCTAAATATTGGCGTATATCAAGTCACTGCCACATTTACCATTACTAAAACTGAAAATAAAACTGGTGATGATGATAACGACAATGATAATATGGATATTAAGGATAGTAGAACATCGCTCAAGACGTCGCCGCCCTCTTCAGATGTCAATGTTAGCTACGGACAAACTCTGGCTGCCAATTGCTTAAAAGCCGGCTTGATGCCAAATAATTGCAATGAGCGTTACCATCAGTCCAAATCAACAATGAACATGATCATCAAACAAGCAGCTCTCGCTGGTTTTTACTATAGGACGCGGCAGCCACAGCCTGAATGCTAAGTGCATTTTAATGAATGTTTATGTGAAATTTGAAAGTAAATTAAATATTAAACATTCTTTAGCATACTTAAATTTTTTTTTGATTCGTACACTCAAACATCCTGTTTTTTCACATATTTAATACCGTTATATACACTACTGGCCAAATTAATAAGTACACTCTTTTTTTTTAGTAAACAAGCTATTGTAGGCACTTATTGTATGAAAATTACGAATAAGCAATTTTAAAAAATTTATAAAAAATACAAGCGAAGAGATTTTTGAACATTTTTTTTGCAGTCACTTAGAATTGTTTGAAGAATTTTTCTGCATCAAAACAAGTACAAAAAAGTAGAAATAGTAGACATTTACATAAATTCGAAATTTTCAATGGGTACTTGTTGGGTTAAGGAAAGTTTTGCATCATTCAAACGGAATTTAAACGACCTTTCCAAATATATTTTTTTTACTGTGAAGACTTGACTTACAATAGCTTGTTATTAATTTGGACAGTAGTGTATATTGGAAAAAATAGAGACAACTTATGAACATTTCTCTAATTATTTGTCATGCTTCTCACGAATTCTTAGAATTGTACAAATAAAATGTCTCGCATTGCATGTTGCATAGATTTGTTGGAAGTAATACCGTTTGTCTAATTAGCTTTGGCCTTGGGTTTTAAATCACTTCACATCACTCCTCTCAATCCACAATTGGAGCACAGATAGGAAATGATTTCAATTAGAATTTACACGAAAGCACTTAGCTCTCTTGTACTATTACAACTAAAAGTATCTCTTACTATTATACAATATATACTAAACATTTTGAGAAAAGTACTCGTCTCTACATAGTCCAACTGCAAAGTGAGCCATAAAATTGACCTGCCTTTGACTTGTTCATTGACGACTCCCTTTAACTGACATCTGCCCACTGCACTTTGCACTCTGCACTCTGCACTCTGCACTCGTCGTTTTCTGCTGCCTCTCATCTCTAATATAACAGCTAGCGAGTTTCCCATTTCCCATGCCATGTTGGTTTTCCTACTTGCTATTTTTTTTATTATTATTTTACCCAGCTTTGGCTGCAGTTTATCACGAAAGCGCACGCCATTGCAGCCGGTGAGGCCTTGCAAAGAGTGGTCGCTAAGTGGCGTACGAGGCGTATGAGTTATCTGCTCAACTTCATGCTCATGCTCATCCGATGACTGACTACAGCAGTCGTGTGGCTTGCATTTAAAGTTGAAGTGGCGCAAAATCAGCGCCTGTGGAGCGTTATGTACAAACAGCGCTGCGGCTGCATCGAAGGACTTCATTAGCCGCATCAATCGCAACCCCTTCCTGTTGTCAGTGGCTGCTCTCATTACGTTGTGCGTGTGTGTGTGTGTGTGTGTGTATGTTAAATAAGCCATACGCAAGCCACCGGATGTTGGCAGGGAGGCGTCTACGCCGATGCCAACGGTTGAGTTTAATTAGCTTTAATGGCTTAATGCTGGCAGTTTCAGCTGCCTGAGCTAGAAGTTGGCCTACTTGACCCACTAGTTGGCTGACGATGACAGACAAAACCCACTGCACTACAGGCCAACACCGTCAACTGATGGTGGTCTACAGGAATTCGAAATTCTTTTTTAAGCGAGGAATCCCAATAGGAAAGAACTTTCCCTTCATTGCAAACTATGCTTTAGCATAGTTTTAGCTTTAGCCTAAACTAAAAATTAAAATGCGTTCAATAAACCACAAGAGACCTTTAATATACACATGTGATTTCGTTGTCCCTGCAGATGGCAGGTGGCAAACATGTGTTCCTTCCTGAGCATTCACATCGAGCAATGTTTGCACTTAAATCAAACGCGTGCACACGGCAAATGTTTGCTCTAAATAATGTTGATATTTATATTTATCTTGAAACTTATTTTTAAAGCTTATTTGTTCAAGTGCAGCGTGTGGATTCTTATATAAAACAGAAGAAAGACAAAAAGGTAATTCAGTATCAGTCCACTCATCTAGCTGTAAAGGAATACAATTTGAACAGATGGAAATAACAACTCCCATTATAATTGGTACTGTTTAAAGAGTAACGAATTCTTAAGGGTCGCTAACTATCAAATATTGCGTTTATCCACTTTCCGATCTCTCGATCTCGATCAGTGGATGCCTCCCACAGGATCCGCTCTGCCACAGAATCTTAACCAAACTGGCGTCGATTAGGCATAACCTCGCGTCTGTGGTCAAAGCTATTGGCTGATGGTAGATGCAAGCTGATCTGGTTTAAGGCTCTTAGACATGGGATTATTGTCTTACAGTTAAATTAATATTAATTTGATAGTAAAACATTGTATGTAAGCTATCCCAATTTTGAATATCCTTGAGGAAAGTAATCCTTTCATTCAGAATCTGGTGTACCGGGGTCCATAGGGTCCTTATCTGATAAAAAGCTTTATAAGTTTAAAGAAGGATCTCAATTGGACAGTTAAGCGAATCGCGGATCGATTAAAACTGCCCGCTCTAAAATATTTAAAATTTTAAGCTTCGAAATTAACCTATTTTTCTTTGCTTCTTTTAGCAGAAAACTTCAGGTAACAGTTTAAATAAATTATCTTGACTTTATGGCCCTCACTCAACAGATCCACTTAAAAATTAATGAAATTGAACAGCTATATTTTAAGCTATAGCTAAAGCTACAAAATAGCTGAGAGCTGAAAACTTTAAGAGCATTTTCTGACAAAACCAACTTGAAGTAAAGGAAATAAAAGAAGATGAAAACGGGGGGCGCTGACTATTTATTTGCCCCAAATTGCAAAAAAGTAAAATGGTGGTGGCGGTGGCGGTGGTGCTGTGTGAACAGCTCAGCCATCTACATACATACAGACACACCACGATATTCATTCACACGTAAGAGCTGTGGGACAGCAGCGCAATGCTGCAATGTCTGCTTGTTGTTTTTGGTTTGCTAAAGAAACTTTGCCTCATAACTTCACATTGAAGAAGATGCATATGCAACACGTTCGAGCCATTCAATGTTGCACCACCTGCACCACCTGCCCGGCCTTCCAACGAGCCCAGCTTTTCTGCAATTGAGCGTGGGCAAATATATGCAGCTGACTTTTTTTCCGTTGATTTTACATACAAACGAGTAGGTATATACATATGTATGTATATATATGTGTATATCCTTTATCCCTATCTGAAACTTCGTTTTCCACGTGCGACTTTTGCAGCCAGCAGAAAATGCTGCAAGGCATTTGAACTCGACTCAACTCAACTGAAACAAAACTAGACTGATGGGAATGTGAGCGAGGTCGGCGAGTTAATTGAAAAATAGTGTTTGCTATTTTATGGCTCGGCGGCAACTCTGTTGTCATTGCTCAGACTAAAAGGTCGTACCTTTTTATTTTTAATTAGTATGCAGCATGAAATTTTGTTGGTCAATTTGAATAAAGCGGAGTAATTAAGTGCTGAGCCAGTCTACATATTTACATAAATATTATTATTCATATTGTTAACTTTTCTGACACAAGATAAGTTACTCCAGTTAAGAGAATGTGAATTGCTTAGACCATTAATATATCTATTTTAAATTCAATCTATTGACTGATCAAAATTTAAGTAGCTCCTATTTTTGACAAAGATTTTAAAGCGAAATATGGAAAAATCAATTTCAATTTAAAAGTCTAAAACTGATTCTCAACGTATTTCAAATTGAAAAGATAAAAATGTTTTTCAGAGAGAAGGATTTTTGTTTATTTAGACTTCAGTTTACATTAATTATTAAACTATGCATAGTATTATTACATATATTAATTATCAGTTAAAAGGTAATCATATATACCAACACATGTATTATCGTACTTGGCTCATTATTGAAACGCTCATTTTTCAATGTTCCCTGATTTTAGTCCAACTTCAATTGTGCCATTGCCACATTTCTTTTAATGTCTAACGCTTGAGATGTTTCTTGTTTATTAAAAATAAAGCTGATATTTTCCTTAAGTTTATGAACAGGATAACTGATGGCCGCATTTTCCTAAGCTTCTATTTACACAATTATACATATTTAATTGATTTCATTCGATTTGCAAATGATCTACGATATGTGTTTAGCTTATGCAAAATATCATAAATCTATAATTAATGTGTGTACAAACTAATATTCGTTGTTTTTTAAAGTATTTGTGTTATCTTTAGATTAAGAAAAGAAAAGATAAATTCAAGTCCAATCGATGACATGATAGCTGCTTCTCCGAACAGTTTTCAATAATGAGCGGTTTACCCAATAATATTAGACACTTTTCGATTTGGAGATTACATTTCTTATAATTCAGATTTCATGTGAAA
The DNA here is from genome assembly GCA_037043495.1 of Drosophila recens. Lineage (NCBI taxonomy): Eukaryota > Metazoa > Arthropoda > Insecta > Diptera > Drosophilidae > Drosophila > Drosophila recens. The sequence goes on from JBAMBJ010003475.1 coordinate 14,464, forward strand.
ATAATACCTTAAGAATTATTTGTTGTATGTTGCTTAGCAAAGAAAATTCGCTTAAAAGCTTTTGAAGCTACATATTACAACCTACTCGTAGCATAATCATGGATCTAACTAAATATGTTTGTCTTTGCTTTCTTTTAATATATGATATATATTCTGCCAAAGTCTTTAGGGAATTTAATGATAAAAAACTATGCACGCTTATCACATACAGCTAAAACTAATCAACAGTATTACTAAATTTAGTTTAAGTGCATTTAAAATATGAGAACCGCGAATAGGCATACTTCAACTGCAAAGCAATTTGACAAGATATTTAAAGTCTGTCATTGCAACACTTATACGCATAATATCTCCCAAACTCAAGTATTCTTAGACTTTCGGTTATAAGACTGAAACTCAGCTCAGGAAATAGGAATGTGGCTTTCCCTTGCCGTTCTTGCTGATCGTGGCTAGAGGCCCTGTTTGACAAAAGAAAAAAACAGTTAATTATGATAATTAGGATGGTATTGCATTTCACACGCACCTTCAGTGTCCGAGGCGAAGGCCACGCCCATTACTTTGAGCGATCGAAAGAGCGCACCCAAATTGGAGCGTCCATCCAGATATTTCTTCTCCAGACGCACCATGGGCGACTTTTTATTTTTGGTCTGCGTATGCCAAACAAGTATTTCAGTGCAATTCTTGCCCCTGGGCTCAATCTGATCAATGTGCAGTCCAATGCTACGCAGGAACAAATCCTCCTCATAGCCCGGCTTATAGGGCATATTAACATTCGGATACAGCGACATATAATTCAGATTAACAGCAAAGCCAGCCATATCAACGGGCCAGCGTCGTCCGGCTACCCAAGAGTCCAGAAAGGCCACAACCTTACCCTACAATGAAAATATCAATTAGTAAATATACTATGGAAAGATATATAGAGAGTATTACTTACATCCCGCACCACCGGTCCACTAACCGCATAATCCGCAATCAGTCCAACAGGAAACATGGAGACACGTTGCGTCTGCCTTATTTCCGAGAAGAGTCTCAGATCATATGTATTGTCATCGTCACCAAAATATAGCACACCATTTGTCAGGTTATGCTGACGTATCCATTGCAGCGCTGCACGCCGATTTGCCACGCCCCTGGGCGCTGGCTTAGTATTACGAAACTTGTGAGGCATGGGACTGGCCAAATGTGTAAAGGGTATACCTGTAAAAATGAATAACAATTGAAAAATATATCAATTTAAATTCAAGAATTTTCTACATCCCTCGTGATATGTCATATTATTAATTAGAAAAACGAAGTACAATTATTCTATTACCTATCCCAGAAAATGATTGATATTTCTCAGTAATCGGAGAGTCTTCATACTTTATTATATGGTTGATTGCAAAAAATATAAACATTTTTGTAATCAACGTGTACCTCAATAAAATATTTTGTAAAACAAAAAAAAAATGTTAATCGGATAGTTATTACCTCATATAAAACGATATAAATTTTATAGGTTTAGAAACAACAGTTCACATTATTATATCGTCCAGATTTATTTATTTTCGAATAATTCACGTACCAAATCGATTCAGCAATATATCCATATACGTATCACATCTCTCATGATCATTGGCCACCAGCCAGTGTAGTCGGGGCACATGGAGGAGCGAGTGGGCCAGACGCGTGAGTTCCGGTATTTGCTCTCGTCTTGGATATGTGGGCGTTACGAAATAGATCACAGGCAGCTGTGCGTAGTCACTGCGAGGCTTATCTTGCATATAGAAACGGCCATCCTCATGGCTTTCACCGCAGATGTGCAGCGTTTCATTCAGAGCGTGCGTATTTGTACTATCTGAAAGAGGGAGAGAGCGAATGGAAACGAGTTAAGTATTATTTTATTTGGCAGCCTAAAAGTAGGCAATGCAAAATGCCTTTATTTCTTTCAACGAACTCAATGAACTTCTAAACTTGCAATTAACTCCACTGCACTATGGGCGAATAGTCGATTATTCTGGCATAAACTACAATTTTAAAGCTAGAGCTTTCAAATTTGGCATGAAGCTTAGTTGAACTAAAATACAATTTTGAATTTTTTTTTTTTGTATTTGGACCACGCCTTAGCTTTCCCCTCCTCACCCGACTATGAGAAAAACATGTAAAATATTTATGTAAAATCCAAATATAAAGCTAAAGACCTGAAATTTGGCACGAATCTTAGATAGGCTAAAGTAGAATTTATGCAAATTTTTGTTTTTTAATTGGATCTTTTCTTCGCCCTCTTTTTCTAACTGACTCAGGAAAAAAGTACAATCTTTTTTTATTCGCTGAAATATTAAGTGAGATATTTTAAACTTCACATGTTTGCTAATTAGACTTTTATAAAATTAACAATTTTTTTGGAATCATAGTTTGACCATGTGTTCACCTCCATTTCCATCCGATTCCGGAAAATTCTGATTTTTCTACCATATTTTAGCATACTTTTAACCGATGTTGCGCAAAAATGCGCAAAAGAAATTAATAACACTATGTACTAGAGGCTTTAATTAATAACTTGCCATACTTAGTTGCTTGCGCCATCATGCACTTTATAAGTATGACTCCACGGAAAATAACTGCATTTCATATTTTTTTGCTAAAAATACATTTAACAAAACCGTCGACAAGAATAACTAGACACAAATTTTAATACATATTACATCAAATAATCATTTTATATACCGTGAGCATCATATTCCATATTCAACTTGTATTCTTTATTAAAGCTTTGCTTTTTAAATTACGCTTGAAACACAATGAACTAACTGGCAAATTTTCAAAAGCATGTGCTTTTACAAAACAGCTGACTTTAGAGAGTTGCCACAAGAGAAGAGTTGTCGCATAGCCCGAAAAAGAATATGTTTTAATCTAACTGAAGTGTTAACATTCAATAAATAAAGTCACATTTTGAAAATACTACCATCAATTTTTCGACTTTATGCCAGAAAAATCGTCAAATCGCCCAATGTGCACTGCTTGATGTGATTTTACTAATGTATTACCATGCGAAGTTAGCACCCTTGCATTTAAATTAATCTCGATTGTATATAGATTTTAGCTCTACGCTATTTATAAATTATCGTATTGCCCACTTGCCTAATACAATTTTCACTAATGACCGAACCCAGAAATATACTAAATACTAAAATACTTGCTTTTATTTATAAATATTCAATTATTTACAAACAAGCTAAAATCGTTAGCCTCTGTCACCTTATTTATGCATTTATTTTGGGCCAAGCAAATTATTAAGGCTTATTGATGTATCAAATGCTTGTAAACATGACTGTACCTGATACTATCTACTCTGATTTCTATTTACCTATTTCGTTTATTATTTTTTGTGTCTGTAAATGTGCTAATCAGTAGTTTGATTAGAACCCTATCGATAGGCCGACATCGTTTGACTAATGATGTAATGCTAGGTGAGAGAACGCAATGTGTATTTATTCGCATAAATTAACAAAATATATTGTTCTTACAAATATGGATGTATAGATAAAAATTGTATATATTATTGTATGAAAATTAATACAACAAATAGAAATGTACTCACTATTAGAAAAGCTTAAGTTATACATCCGCTTGTCTGTCAAATAATGATCATAGATAAAAAAGATATAATAATGGCAAAAAAAAAATTGGGTTCTTTTCTTATTTTATCTTTTTTATAGACATTTGAAAAAAGCTAAAAAAAAAAATAATATTCATTGGACTTAACTTCAAATATTTAAAAATAATTATTTATATTTCTAGTTGATTTATCAAATCTGTTGTTTACATTCTGTTAGTTTACTACTTACAGTATTAATAACAGGTAGATAATTTCTGGATACTGTCATTAATTAATTTAGTTTATTCTTTCCCCTTTGGGCGATATTCAGTAAAGTGATTAGAGTCCTTGAATTGCTAACGACACGCCCTTGATAAATGTTGTGAAGGAAAGTGACGCAATACACGAACATTGAAATATTTGAATATAATTTTTACAGATATTAGCTCATTAGAATTCTTTCAGTATCTAACTTGATACTTTTAGTGCTGATATTGATATCATCTCCGATTGTTCTTATAATCGTTTTTATCTTCAGCTCCCTCTAACTACTATCCTTTTTCAAAACTTGGCTAAAAGCATTTGAAACATTTTCTATATGCTTAACATTCAATTACCTAATGGAATGTAGGTCAAAGGATAGTATAATAATAAAAAAACATGGGTCATACCTATACTGCCTTCCCCAAAAGACCATTAAAAAGGTCCCTTGATATATCTACAGAGCCAAAAACACGCGACAAGACATAAAAAAAAGATATGTGACTGTTGATTATTTTCTCCCGTGTGTGCATTAACGGTAATAGGTGTAATTGTTGTTGTTTGTGGCCATCTATCAATAAACTAGCATTCGAATTATAATGGGTTGTAGACGAAGCTCACTTTAATAACTAATTTAATATGGACTTGTCCCCAAGAGAACGAAAAATGCTCCCCACATCGCAAATGACACAGTCCCAACGGGGTAAAGTATTTTGTGTATCAAGCTCAAAGTGTTTACCCATACTTGAGTCTGGCCCAAGTGCAAATAAATAAAGTAATGCCACTTGAGTATTTGCGCATATCACAACAATTGCTTAAAATCACAGCGTGCGCTTTATTTACCGAGCATGGGCCCCCATTTTCTTGGTTCTCGATTCCCATTCAGAAGCTCTTTGTCGGCCCCAAAGAGCTGATAAGCCCTCTCACAAAAACATTAAAAAAAAATACTGATTTATCTACAAAACTAGTCATATATGTACCTCGATGATTAATTTATGGCCCACCTACATACATATATCTGATTGCTATCATAAAGGTGTTTTCCCCAACTAGTTTAATTTGGGTCTCTTTTTATCAGTCACGTTTAAATTTGTTTTTCGACTTTATCAATTTGATATTCCTCATTCATTATATGACTAAAGTGCCACTTGAAATGTTCGACATAATAATTATTGCCACTTGAGCGTGAAATGATTCACATATTGCAACTAATCAATTCAATTGGTGCGGTTCGCAAGTGTGTTAAAATATGCGAAATATAAAAAAAAGTCATCTAAATTCTGGTGAGAGTTAATTATCTCCAATATTAACAGCTCGCAATATTACAAAATTAAAGTAAAAATTAATTAATATTCTATATATATTTTCATATCTTTTTTTATATTTTTAATCATTTTTAATTGAAATTTTTTAATCTCTAACAAATATCATTGCTAAATTTAGTTTAATTTACTGAATAAAAGTTAAATTTTTGAAATATTGCTACAAGTGAAGAAATTAATTCGCTTTTACTAATAAAATAAAGATTACGAAACACCGAACATCAATGAGTAACTGCATTTTCACAGATTTTTTTTTTTCAAAAGCTGATGTAAACATTCTTGAATGGCCTGATGATTAGTGTTATTAAAATTCCAGGAAATTGAGAGAAACTCTTAAAATAACTAACATAAATTTTTACATGGATTTCCCTAGATAGATTATTTCACGATTTCCATTGTGAATTTTATTAGATTTGATCGCACTTTTGATTCCGTGCCAATAATTTGAATAGTCGCGTGCCATTTCAATGCCAACTTATGGGTCACTTTTAATGGCCAAGTAAATACAAACATATGTAGAATTGCAAATACTAAATATTTATATAGACAATTTGAGTTCGTGCCGTGTCCAAAGTGCATTAAACACGGTCAGAAAATGCGCTCAGTTCGACTGGAAGCTGATGAACTAATAATAAAGCTTATTTAAATGCATAAATTTTAAAATCTAGTTGGAGCATTTACTATTAAAAGAGATTCGCAATATTTTAAGAGAAATTATTATGCACGAGCGATGCAAATTAAATGGCAACGTTTTACGCTTTAATGGAGGAGCGACAGTGGAACAGAGCTGTAAAACGTCAACTAACTCGACGTTTATAAAACAACAAGAAACAAAAAATGTGAACTACAGACTTCACAGTTTAAGGTGTAAAATTGTAATTAAGACCTTTAACAATGTATCTAATATTTTCGAAAACTGCGAGAGTTGACAGTTGACAGTACATTACTGACTGATTGTACTGATAAAAAAATGTTTAAATAAATATTTAAAATTGCATTTGCATTGCAAAGATGCCAGCCAAAGCGAGTATGAGAAAAGTGATTAATAACTAGTATTTAATTAGGGTATTCATGCCCAGCGATTAACTGGATGAATTGTTAAAAAATTTAAATAAAAATGTTAATCTCAATGAGCAAAACTGATTGGGCAATGTTTTATCAGCGTTTATCTACCTCGGGCGCCCTTAATGGATTGACAGGTTGATGAGATTGCCCTCTTAATGAGTGAATTTAAAATAAATGCAAAATACATTGCACTTAAAAAACACGTGTTTAATTGCTACATTATATACCTGTCATAGAAATGTTAAACGTTCATCAAATTCTAGTTTTAATTAAGTGTGCGACTAAAGTTTGCTTTTCTGACTTTAATTATTCTATTAATCAAAAAAGCAAACTCTTATTGCACATATTAATTTTATTTTTTATTTTTATTTTGGTTGTTACTTAATTAAAACTAGTCCATCTTCAACAAGCAAAATACTTAAGTCGTTAGTTTCAATTATCTTATCGTTCTTAACTATTTGTTTTTAAACAAACATCAGTTACATGATATGTTTTTGTTTAAGGCAGTCAGCCAAAGTTTCATGATGAGGCAGCATGTTGTTTATCTTATCAGTGAATGCTCCTCATGAAATACATCAAATACATTTTGACCTTGCACTCAAAAATGACAAAGGCGTTGAATTGTCTAACAAAGAGTACTTAAACCATTAATTTAAGTAGCTCCGACTATCTCAAATGTTGTGTAATATTTCTAATATTCTTATATGTACCTTAAAAATTTCGGAATTCTAATTAAAATCAATTTGAGTTTATTTTGACCTTTAAGAAGCTCATAAGCTGATTTATGGCATAAATTCGTAAACAAATTTGTTTTAGTACACGCCAAAGATCACGGGTAAATGCATTAATAGTTTTAATAGCTCATTTGAAATTGTAAACAGACATCATCATCAAAGAGATTTCGTTACGGATTCGTGTGCTGATGCAACGATACGTCCGGAGAGGAAATCGATCGATATGTGACCCAATCAACTGCAACAAATGGAGGCAAATGTTGAATGGTGAATCAGAAAAGAAATAGAATTAGCTAATAAATTACGTATAAGTAATTAAAAGCAGAAAACCGGAAAATGTGGCCTTGACATGCACCCGCAATGCCGTAACGGTAAATGTTGCGGCTATAAAAAATAACGCAACTGTCTATTGATGAAATATCCAACTGGAAAAAGACAATGCCGAGCAAATTAAGCCAATTACGGCTAAATAATAAATAGTAACAAGCCGCGCAATAACAACACCAAAAACAACAAACAGTTAACTAACTCAAGCCGTCGACAAACTAACCCAAACCCAAAACCCGTCAACTTACATGCGATGATTACCGCAACACTTTTAGGCCCAAAACAAAGTTTGGTCAGAGGCAGGCTGAGAGAGAGGGTAGGGGATATGCGAATTCGTCTTAAACTGACAGTGACACACAAAATAAGGGTAAAGTAAGAGTAAGAGATAGCTAAAGAGAGACAGAGAGAGAGAGAGAGAGAGAGAGAGTGTTTAAGTGTCGAGTGCTTGCTCGTTAAACAGTAGGTTAGCTACGCTGCTATTGATATAATCTGGGCTTTAGTGACCCATTAGAGACCCTTCGTGAAACTATTTTATATATTCGTTATTAAATTTCCTGGATTGCCAAACTTTATTTACTTTTCTTTAATATCATTCAGTTTAGTAAACATATTTAGTTGACCAACTGCAATTGAAAATCGTTATGCTCAACGGGTTGTAGCTCATTAAAAAGTGGTTGAAAAGTGAAAGTCTCAGTGTAGACTCACTTTCAACCCATAGCAGAGTTGCAACATTGCATTTATAGATAAGGAAGCGGCAGATAAATTGCGAGAGATTGACGGAGCTGCGAAGAGAGACTAAGAAGCACTGCTTTGGAAAGGGAGAGATAGAGAGAAGCTGCCAAAAAACATGTTGGCGAGTAAAAAGATATGGCTAACGTCGCACAGTGGGACAATTAATCAACATTAATGCATTTCAATAAAAATTAAAAATGAATTTGAAAGTACACTTTAAAGTCTTTTAAATGGATGCTGCGCTCTGGATACTTCAAGGTAACATACTTGATGAGTCTCAGTTTCAGTGTCCACCACTTACCTATGCCATTGTGCGGCTCATAGTCATCGTCGACATCCTCGAGAGCCAGTCCCAATGTCTGTGAGCTGAACATGAAGTAGAAGAAGACGACGCAGAATGGCACGAGGAGCATTATCGGCATGATCCAGCATCGTCGTCGGCCCGACACGGAGCGACTTAAGCGCGGTGCCATGCCCATTGTAGGCGTTCTGTCGTCGTCGCCGTCGATGTCGTAGTCGTCAGCGAGTTGTGGATGATAGCGAATGTTGTACTGATTGCTGTACATTGATGTTGTCCTGTAGTCCTGCTGTTCTCCTTCCCCCTCCTCCAGTTCGTCGGCGCTTGCGGATGCTTGCGGCTCGAGTGGCAGGTAATGGGCACTTGGCATTATGCGGCAGCCCTAGTGGCAGCTGCTATCGCATATCAACTGCAACGACAACGACAGCGGCAACGGCAACTGCAGCGACAGCAGCTGATGCTGATGGTGATTGTGGCGCAGACGACAGGGATGACGACAGCGCCGTTCTGCGATTGCCATTTGTGAAATTGACTTGATTTTTGTTTTTTGGCTGCTTCTTCTCACTTTTTTATTGGCGGTTTCTCGTCTCGTGTCGCATCTCAACAAATATTCACAGCGAGAGTTATACAATGACCTGTGCTCGCATTACACTCTTTCGCATTTCTCACTATTTGGTTTATTATTTTTGCACAATTTGCTCGTTGTCGCCAAACAAAAGTCTATAAAAATAACATAAAACACACACACACACGCGTTCAAACGCACACACACTCACACTCATTAATCGCAGCACGAGAATTTCGCCGTCGCATGCTATTTATTTTTTCACTTATTTATTTGTTACAAACTCAGACGGCAAAAAAAATAAACACAAGGGGAAACTGAAAAAGTGTTGCTTAATATTATTTTGTATTATTTATTTCGGCAGTTGGTTCCATTTGCTTTTGTTGTTGTCTCGATGAGTTTGACAGCGCCACTGAACGCAGCCCAGCGCCACTTTGGGTGAGAGCGCATTTACCTAAATGTTTGGCCTCGCTTTTGCTCTCTCTCTCACTCTCTCTCTCTCTCTCATTCGCTTAATCAGTGCCTGTCTGTCTGCGTCTCTGACAGTCACGGCGACAGCTGACGCAGGGTTGCATCTTGTGGTGGTTGTCTTCGCTAGCAGCGAGTGATTTATTTGGCGCGCATTTTAAATGTGAATTTTTATTTGTTAGTTTAGCAATAAAGTACAATTTAATAAAAACAAATTAATTATAAATTTGATAAAATAAAAAATTTAATTTTAAAGTTATTTTATAAAATCAAAATAAAATATTAAAAAAAGAACAAATATATAACAAACTTTTCGAGTGAAATTTTTAATATTCTAGCTATAAAATTAAGAAAAATGTCAAAAAAAAAAACAACTTTTTTAAAAAAAAACCTAATAAATGGATATAGATTTTTTCTGTGGCTGATGGCTGCCGCCCTTTTAGAGAAATATAAAAAAATTTGAAACATTTATTAATAACAAATTCGTGGAGCAGGTAAATTGGAATGTTCAATTGAGGTTGTTAATGTCTGTGTTGACATGTTCACTTCGCAATTTAAGTGTGTTTGTTGTGTTGTTGGATTCTTTAAACTGCCTTCAATGTTAACAGTCAATAGGTATAAATGGTCAATTATCGTTAGTAGTATTAAATCGATGCAAATAACTTTTTCAAAATTAATTTCTACATGTTTTGATGCTATATATATTTTCTACCTTTTAAATATTTTAACTAAATTCAAAACAAATTAAGCAATTGAATTTTTTGACCTTGACCTTTAATGACTCTGCATTTTTGTTTGGTATTTTCCAGCAGACTATCTTTAGGCTTAAAGGTTTCCTGAAGAGTATTATCTTTATGCCAGTCGCGAGTGTTGTAACTAATCTAATCGAGAATGGCATATTCACAGCTAGCAATATATATTGGTAAGAAAAAACAGGGTTAGTTAAAATCAATAGTTTAACAAATAGAACGTGTTTTACATTTATTTATTTAATTTGTTTTCGGTTGTTGCTACTTTTGTTGTTGTTGACAAATGTGTTTTACAATGTGTTTTAGCGTTACAAAAGGAATTCGTATTAAATTTTTAATTAATTAAGCAATTTTTACGTTAAGTGTAATTACATTTAAAGCCACCTTTTTGTGAATATTGTATATCTCAAGTTTAGTATGCTGCGCTGCAGTGTTGAACACATCAACTAAGATAATCGCTCCAAATAATGCTCTACATCTGGGTGAATACCAAGTGCAATGGGGAACTCGATTCGGTTCGGTTGAATGTTTGAGTGTTTGAGGCATGTGCTGGACACGTCACTGGCAAACGTTGCACTTATGGAATACATATATAATTAACTACATTTTTCATAAAGAAAACTCATGAATACGTCAAGCGAATTGTCTTTTTCATTTGGTTTTAGTTGTTTGTTGTTTCGGACAATCCACTAACAGGCATTTGAGGCATTGCTTAGAGGTACTTCACAATGGTTTCGGCCAGTTTGTCCTTATTGGCACCGGCAAACTGTTCCAGCTTGATGGAGTTCTTGATGAACAGGAACGTGGGCATGCTGGCCACATCGTATTCCATGGCAATGGATTCGCAATCATCTACATCAACCTGCAAACACAATCAGTTTATTAGTTTTCCCTATTTTCTGTTAAGTAAAACAAACATACCTTGAGCACAACAATCTTTTCGGCATACTGTTGGGCCAGCTCCTCCAGCCTGGGGGCAATCATCTTGCAGGGTCCACACCAGGTGGCAAAAAAGTCCACAACGACCAGTTTGTCGCCGGCACTCGTCAGCTGAGCCTTGAAGTCATCCTGTAAGCAAAAAAAAATAAAAAATGAGTCGCAATTATTGTTCATTTAATTTTTCCACTTGACCCAATTACAAGCCAAGTTTAATCAGATTTCATTAGGTTCTGAATTTGCATTGCCAGCTATCGATTTGCTTTTGGCAGCTACTGTAACACGTTCGCTCTTATCAGTGGTCTAACAACATGTGTGATAAGCGCAACAACAACTGTATAGCATTAGTAACAATGTTTGAGTTTTACTTTATATGTATATGAAAACCTCAGCATTTTTTTATTTATACATATATGTATATGTGTCAGTCACATTATATACAATTTAACGATAACCCCACAACTCATTTGTATCTTTTTGCATTTGAATATTTGTATTTGGTCTATTTTATTTACCAACCCCAATAGAAGCCATCAACCACGTGGCCCACTTGGGTTATTTAGTCATTTACTTAATTACTTTACCATCATCGGGATTAGACCCGGAACTCGACTACTCGCATACCTAGGGACCTACACATTATACATACATATGTATATGGAAATGAGGCAAGCCTAAAATGTTGTTGAAATTCTTGTGCCAATTTCCAGCAATTTGAAATGAATTTAATTTATAATTTGACCATTGCTTGTGTATTAAATGTCAGCAAAGAATTTCTAAAATATTTTCTACAATTTGGTACATGTGTTTCTTGAGGTCAAGTTGAAGCATTCCATGGTATTGTAATCTTTCTGATCGAACTGATTAAATTACCAAAACATGGTCATGTACGTGGGCGTATTCAAACTGGTTGCACTTTCACCTAAACAACTGTTTCGACTAGATTTGTTCTGTTTTACTAACCGGGGAAAGAAGTCTTGGCTGGGGGCCCTGTCACGTTCTTCTAGGTGACCTTTAATTAATTGTAGTCATTTCTATCACGACATTGCGATGGCCGTCTACAGCAATGATTCATTATAATGAAATTAAGTACAGCTAACCGGCAAGCCAGTAAGTTAGTAACTATCGACAGTTAGCGCCAGAAATGTACGCCCCTTACAACTAATATTCCTAATATTCAACGTGATAAGAGATCTTTTGAGTAAATCATTTCAATCACCTTTATAAAATGTGACTGGAGTGAAAACCTGTTTCTCATATGCCTACGTCAATTACCATATTAACCCACATTTGGTTACAGAGTATAGATTGGGTCACAACGTGAATAGAAAAAATCTCGTCAAAAGTATGAATCATTTTTGGATTTTCAAAAGATTTTAATTAGATAAATTCTTAGAATCTGAATGACTATTGAGTGTTTAATAAGTGACAAGATATGTTAAAGACTTTCAATAGCATCTGCAGAAGTTTCTACAACATTAAACACTTTTTTTTAAGCAAGTTTGATAAGAATTAATTTTTTAGCTAAATTTCTTAAATAGCGAACCGGATGTGGTAAAATGCTAAAATTATTTTAAGCATACAAATATTCAAAAAAAGAAAAAACTTGTTGCTGACATTTGCAAAAAAAAATAACGTTTATCTAACTTGTTATGAAATTTGTAATTAATCGCAAGCTCAAGCTGATTAAATGGTTGCTAATTGTTTTTAAAAATATTGTGAAATTATTAAGTTATCTTTATAAATGTTGAAATTAAATTGGAAACAATTTGTTCCATTTATAATGTATTTTAGTTTCATTAAAATGATTGAAAAGACGTCTTTATGCGTTTTCTATTTTAAGACATCTTATGTTTTCAATTTCTTTTGAAAGTGTCCCAAGTGACGTCATCAAATAACAAGATTTCCAAATATACTTTTTTAATAGAATATTTAAATAAATAACTAATGATGCAATTTTTATTAATTCTGAGGTTGAGGCGACTCTATATATCAAGATTTAAACCGGTTCTCTTATTTTATGAGTCGCCCGCCAAAACGATGTGTAATCTCTTCACTCACACACATACATGTGTATATGTATTGTGTGTCGAGCTATGTTTGTGTGTGTGGGTAACACCCTGTGTCCAACTAATAAACCCAAGCTAACTCTTTGCTGATAGTGAAAATGCAATGTCATTATATTGGAAATTGGAAGTGGAGCAAAGTTTGTCTAGCAAATAGCACATGCCCGCCTATATAGTATAGAGAATCAGACATATATATATATACAATTCACTTGCTAATATATCTATCTTATTGAATGTATCTGAATAGCGTAAAAAGTTGCCACTTTCTACGGCGTCGCGATGTCTTTCGGTTGTCCGCCAGAGATGATATCATTGTGTTATGCTGCTTTTTTCTCTATTATTTCTATCGCCAGCGAGGCAGACTGTATTTTTTTACGCGAAAGCGTATGGCAATGATATGGAAGTCAAGTGGTTGAAGGGGAAGGTGAAGGGCTCTGGCGGAGGGGTAGTTTATTGTAGTTTCACTTATTACTCAACCGCAGGAACTTCACAGATACTTCGATACTTTATCCCTCTATTAGCTACTTACACTGTCTTTCACGGCGTACACCATTTTGTTGATAGTTGTTTTTGGGGTTAAGTGAAATACAACCGGTGGAAATTGAATTTAGTTTACTTAATTAGCGGACAGCTAAGCACAGTTCACGCAGCCGACTCGAGGGAATTTAACGCAATGAATGCCAAGTGCCGAACGCAAACACCTCGTTGTCATCTTGCTCCCCAACAATTTCACCACGCCAGAGAGAGCGTACCTATGAGGGGAATAAGAGAGTTCACCAATATGCGCCCATCTGGCAAGGCTGTCGTTCTTGGTTGTGTGGTGAATTCACGGTTAGCGTTGTTCATAGTTTATATTATTTAATTTATTTATAGCTTGTCAGCTGAATATTTATTTTTTTTAATTTTAATTATAGTATAATTAATTAATTGTTATAATTAATGAAACATTGCTTGGTGTATGCCAGTTGGCAGTGCTTAGCATTGCTTACTATTTCCGAAAGATGGCGCTAGTGAGCAGTTTGTTGCTGAAGCAACGTCTTTTTTCAGGTTTTGATGAATTAATCTCAAAGTCTGAGTAATTTACTAGTTAATACAATGATTTATTGATGAATGGGCTGCTAGTCATTAATTTAAATATACTATTTACGCACCCTTCGTGCTGCTTTCGTCACTAGCGCGGACTGCCGTCCGCAGTGATTAATTACAAGTTTCGTTTCTTATTTAAAGTGCAATTGCTAAGCGTTGCTTTCGTCTATATACGAAAGATGGCGCCAGTCTGATTACTGGCGGTCTTTTTTCAGTTTTCAATTAATCTGAAAGTCTGAGTAATTTACTAGTTGATACTTTAATTTATTGATGAATGGAATGTAAGTCATTGACATTAGTATTTATATATTATTTACAAATTTATATGTATAACAGACAACACATCGGGTTTACCTTTGAAAGGGAACTTTTTAAAAATACAACACACTTACAAACCAACATTTTCATAATTTATTTTTGCGACAGAAAAACAATAATAGAAAATACTACACATTGAAATTAAGATTTCAATACTAAGAACTATCAACTATGATCTATGAGTAATACGATCGTTAAGTACTATCAATGGGCTGCGTGTGCTGATTGTGCCTGTGCGTGATGCAAGTGATGGTGATGGTGGTGATGATATGTGAGCGTTGGTGTTGGTGGCGCCACACCAGTTGCCACACTGCCAGCACCAACACCAACACCAACGCCGACACCAACATTAGCGCCAGCTGCGCCACTAGCGGCGGCAGCAGCAAAGCCACCTGCTGCCGCCATCTGTTGCTCATAGTTGGCATAGTGATCGTAGTAGCTGCCGTAGCTGCCGTGATCAAGGTTCGCGCTGCTGCCGCTGCCAACATCTAGGTTCGTGCTGCCACCGCTGCCGTTGCCTGGCGCTGTTGTGCCCGTGTCGAAGTAACTGACGCCGCTGTAACTATTGGCGCTCTCATAATAGTGTCCATGGCCGGCGGCGGCGAACTGTTGCTGCAACTCGTAGTCGGACTTGGACTCGCGGTTGTAGTAGTAGTCGTAGTTATCCTCCGCATACCCTGCCACCGGCTGCGTCTCCACGGTTGCATTATACTTGATTGTCGGCGTCGTTTCCCCCTTGCAGCCCGCTTCCGTGCCGCCCAGATGCTTTATCTGCGAGTAGTTGATAAACTCCGGCTCCGGCGTGGCCAACTGAGAGCCGTGTTCATAGGCCAGCTGGCAGTTGGCATTGGCACTGCCATAGCCGGACAGATTGGACTGATTGCTGCTGATTACGGGCTGGTAGGCGGACAACTCCGAGATGCACGTGTAGGGCAAACCCGGCGACTTGCTCGGCACGGCAGTCGCTGCCGTCGGAGTGGCATGATAGATGGGATAGTTGTAGGTGATGTGCTGATGGTTCACCGTGAACACGTTCGCCGGGGGATCACAGGGCGCCGACTCTGCGGCGGGGAGGGGCCAGGAGCTGCTCGTCATGTAGTTGGAGGACTGGCTCAGGGCGTGGCTGCGGGTGCTGTCCTCCAGGTAGCCGCAGGTGCAGTGACTGTACGTGGTGCACTTGCCACAAGCTGCAAAGATTAAAAGTGCTCGATTAAAACGTAATCTATGGCAGTGTAGCAGAATATACCCTGTAATAATTAAAAACTCATTTATGTTAGGAATTTTATTACTTTCAGTTAAAGTAGGCCATACACAGTCGAATTTGTTTGACGAACTGTTCGTCGAACAAGAATTACATTTGCCCACTAAGTGTTTTAAACATTGCTTGCAAACATCAACCATATGTAACATAGAATATTTTCAGAGAATTAACATATCCTCGGATAACAATACAGTCATTGCCTTGATGGCTGTACATATTTATTTATAGAGAAAAAATAATTGTTTCGCATTTTTTTGTTCTTATATTCCTCGCTCATTGCATGTCAATTTGCAGGCAATAAATAAACTCCAGCAATAATTGCATTGCAACATTTTGAGCACTTGTTTACGCTACGAAAACTTTTGACAAATGATGTTTGCGCCAACATTGCCATCCATTGTCGAATTGTTCGATCGAACACAGCTAGATAGAGTCAGTCATATTTTTCTCGAACAAAACGTGCAACACGAAATTTGGACACGAACCACCAACGACGAAGATTTTGTCGAAGCGAACACGTTTGTCAAAAAAATTCGACCGTGGATGGCCTGCTTAAGTTAAATTGATAAACAATTATAATCAGCTTCATTGGAATCAACTAGAGTGTATCAGACTAGCTGTGTGCCCTGTTATTTGAAAGTTGTTTATTACAGTGGAAAATATTTGCACTAGTGTTATAAAAATACATCGAAAAATCGAGTATTCGACTTTCGCGGAAGCGATATTGAAGTACTTTAACTGCTAAATCTAAAAATTGAAAATATTGAGTTTTCGAAAAACTTTAAAATCGAAATCTTCAGGCCAAAAATTATTTTAACCCAGTGAATTAAATTTGAATGCATAATGAATTAAGAGGCCAAAACATACTCAATATGTTCAGTTTTGGCAAAGTTGTGAATTTTTGAAGTTGGTCATAACATTGACATATCAAACACGTTAAAATTATGGTTAATTTTGACATGATTTCTGACAATTAATGATCCATATCAGAATCAAGTCTAAAGTGTTATTCTAATACTTATTATGTGTGTTGCAATTTAGAATTTGAGAGTTAAAATATTGAATTTTTGAAAAACCCTTTGCCTCAAGGCATCTCTTACCGTTAAACTGATATATTTCCAAGGCGGAGTGACTCAGTGGATTACTCGCTGTGCTCCTTTTGATCACCTTGCCCATGAGATTCTGCTGTTGCTGCAGGCGAATGTGGAAAGGGATTGAGTAGGGGAAATCATACGGCAAACTCTGGGGGGGAACTTACCTTGACCTGCTTCACCAGACCCGCAATGACCGACTTCTTGGGGGCAGTCCTCGAGGATGTGGCGGTCGCCTTGCTGGACGTGAGGGAGACGCGTCCAAAGGCCCGTTTCGAGACACTGGAATTCTTGGGATCCGGTCGCAGGTGATCGTGCACGCCCTTCGCCTGGAAGAAGATGGCGTTGCCCGAGTGCCGCCAGAAGTGTGTGACCGGGTAACCGCAGTGTCCGCGACACGGCTTAATCTCTAGTCGCCCGCCGCGACAACTCTTGTTGGGACACGTCTTGCCCTCCTGCTTGCGTCGCGCCTTGTCGCAGATGGCGGGCCGCAGATTGATCTTGGACCCGTTGGGCAGTGTGCAGTGCTGCGAGCAGATCAGCACGCCCAGGCAGCTCTTCTTCAGGATGTTGACGTTGTGGTTGTTCGTGTTGCGCATCGCCCAGCCGGAGATGTGCTTCTTGGCCTCCTCGTTGTGCACCGAGTAGATGAGACGCACATGTCCGTCGCTCCACTCGCTGAACTCGTCGAACTCAATGTCCGCCACTTGCGGCACGATTGCATCATTGATGTCCCAATCTCGCTTCGACTTGTGCGTCGTCATCGCAATGGAGGTGGAAACGCCCTGCATATGGGTTGGATTGCGATGTTCCTGCTCCTGCTGATGATGTTGATGCTGCTGAGAATGTGGCTGGGGATGTGGCTGAGAATGCTGCTCGGATTGTGAGAGTTGTTGGTAGTGCGCTTTGAAAGTGTAGCCATTTCTGAAATTTAAACTTGAATCAGTTTTTAACGAACAAAAAAAATTTGGGGAAAGACACTGAGCTGGGCACTGAGAAAGTGGGAAACATAAGTATTTGAAGATTAAATTTATTAAATGAAAACTAAGATTCATTAAGATATTCTTTCCAAGTGCAGATAATTTTCCAGCTAAACCTTTTCAATTTATATTTTCTTGCAACAGTCAGAAATAATATTTCAATCTATATACCACTTTCATTCTATTGGTATACTACTTTCTTGGCTCTTATTTGTTATCTTTTTAGATCGCTGTAACTCGCTGAGATTTTGCTTTTTTCCAATGCTTAAATCTTTATTATTTTGAGTTGTAAGAGTTGAGCTTTGATTGTGATTATTATTTATCAACTTTTCACTTATTAAATTAAGACTTTTCTTTTACATAATTTATTTTTTTATACCTGTCAAATAAATCTCATGAAGTATTGTAATATTGAATTTTAATTTAAATATTTTAAAACATTAAAATGTACAATTATACATCAAATTGTATTAAAATATTTTATTTAAAATTAAATATGACAATAATGCCAAAAAGAAACAGCTTTTCTTGAGATTTATTGATTTATTGAGATTTTTGCATAGCAGTAGCCTCAGAATAAATATTTTTCTGTTTAGGATAAGTTACGATGTCAACAAATTGAACAACAATTAAAATTTTGTACACTGAAAAAAAAGACCACTTTCTAAAATCAAGAACATTCATCTTAAATATTTTGTTCTTGAAATAAGAATATTTTAAGACCAAATTACTAAAACTAAGAATATTAATCTTGAAAATCGTAAGTTCTTTATATAAGAATAAAATTCTCAAATTTAAATATTTTGTTCTTGATATAAGACCATTTTAAGACCAAATTACTTAAACTAAGAATATTATTCTAAAAAAGGTTAAGATCTTAATATAAGAATAAAAATCTTAGAACTTAGATCTTTTTTCTTAAAATAAGAACAAAAATCTTAAAATTGTTTCACTTCCTGAGACCAATAATTCACAACTGGTTCTGGCTTCTCAAAGATGACATTAGGCTTGGATCGCTGGTCAAGTCAGCAAAACGGTTCTGGTGATAGAGATGGGAATCTCTTGAAACAGCTGTATCTGGAAGTGTTTTGTGTATTGTTTTTGTTGTTTAGAGTCATATCGACATACTAGACCTCAAGTTAACTAAAACTTACTTCATGCTTCTTAAATTGTTAAGAAGCTTAATCTAAATTTGAGATTTTTTTTCTTGAGTATTCAAAACTTTTTGGTCTTAAAATAAGAACACATAATCTTAAAAAATAATACGTTTTATTCGTATAATAAGAGTTGTGGTCTTGAAAATATAAGAACTTTTGGTCTTAAAAATAAGAACTTGGTCTTAATTAAAATGTTCTTAGAATCAAGATGTGTTTTCTTACTTCAAGATTTTCATGTTCTCGACGCATTTTTTAGACCAATGTTCTTAGTTCTGAGACCAAAATCTTGATTTTAGATTCTTTTTTTTATCAGTGTAATAACAGTCTTGGTTCAATTAAGTCAATCAAATTAATGTTATATTAAGAACTTCAAACTATTCTTAAACCATAAAATCAGGAATTTCTTTTGAGCAGAAATTAGAATATTTAAAGAACGCGTTCATTGCAATGCGGGTAACTCAGCTCAAAGCTCTTCCCTTGAGTACTTCTTCACTTTAAAGGCTGTTAAACTAACTGCATGTCAAGTGAATGCACTTGAAACTCAACAAATTCTTTCTGCTGTTTTAGTATTAAAATACTTTGATCTTAATTACAACTCTAAACGAGTCCAATGAAATGAGACGAGTGAGCTTTATTGATATCGATGTGCTTTTGCGTGGGCATTAAATGAAATGTTTGGGAAACGCATAACTCACTGGGGCATCGGTTAAAGGTAACATTAAACTGTCAGGTAGGACGGCAGGTACCGTTAGTATTAGCCTAGTTAGCCCACAAGTAAACCAAGATGTTGTCGGTTAAACAATATTATTGACACTTAAAGCGCCGGCGCGCTGAGTCACAACAACAACAACAATTTATTCTTGGACAGGGGAGTCGCTGTGTGTGGGAGCCTCACGCTCAGATTTATGCGTCAAACGTTTAGTGGGCCTTGGCACTGCAATTAGCCATAAATTTGTCCCAGCGCCTCATTAGAGCGAGGGCGCCCTGCGGCCTAGATGATGCCCCTTTTGCCTTTGTTTTTTATGTGTGTACCGAGAAGTCAGCAGGCTGCTTGACCCATGGCCATAATAAGCTGATACCTGATCGAATACCGCTTGGTGGTCTAGCCCCCTCCAAAAGAATGAACCTGTTTCACGCATTTGCCGCTTTGTTTTGGGTTCGTAAATTGACCGCTTGACACTTCGTAGGTCTTATCTGATCTTGATAGCGTCACTTCGTTGTTTCCATTGGATTCGATTCGATTCGAATCGAATCGAGTTGATTCTCTGCTGTTTATAATAACTTTGTCACCTACAAAATATGTCTCTATATATTTATTTATCAACACACACACACACACTCGTTTATTTCGTTTTGACCCTTTCACTTGGCCCAATCAGCCCCCGCGCGTTATTTTTGTTTTTTTGTTTTGGCCCTTTGCGTGTGGTCTTTCCCCCCCGGCGGCTTTTTCGTCGAGTGCCATTAAGATACTCCAGCTCTAGGGCTAGGCCAAACTCAGCATGATAATAATAAAGCGCTTGAAATAATTTAAATATTTTTGTGCTCACTTCTTAGCTATATTCTTTTTTTTTTTTTAACTGAACTGAGCAAATTTTTTGTTTTAATTCCATTTTGATATCTGTACTCTCTGTTTGTGGGGTATTTATTCTTCATTGCTCACAGAAATTGTTCTTAAATTTTTATTGCTTTCCCTGATAACGCAAAAAATAACTTTTTTTTAGTAATTAAGATAAGACATTGAAGGCTATTGAATTTTGCAAGCCGAAACGCATAAAATAAAAGTTTTTACTACAAATTTATAATAAGTCTGTAAAATATCTAAAAAGTTTAAGTAAATAAGGAAGCCTTTCAAATTGATCCCTTATGGCCAATACTGCTTTTAATTTGCGACTTATTTTATTTCAGTTAAAATTAATTTTTAGACTCATTTAGAAACCAATAAATGTTCAATTTACTGATTTTTTATGGAGATTGCAATATTGAGATTGCGCTAAAGTTATTTTCTTTGCATATACATATTATATATTATATATTTTGACGCTGTAAAATTAACTTTATGATTAAGTATGCGGTATAAATATTTAAAATACATTTTATTGAAAATACATTATGCTTTTATTTAGAAATTTTTGGATTTTACGAGTGTGTTATCTTAAGTCCATTTAAATGGGTTTTGTTTCTACCCGCAGTCAACATTTTCTTAACCGCAACTAATTATTGATTTCTATATATAAAAATCATTTTTAAAAGTTAAATAAATTCTGCAGTAAGTTAATAAATTAAGTTATTTAGTTGAGTATTACAACGAGCCCTTATCTCGAATTGTATTCTATGATTAAAAACTTTATGAATACATCTTTTTCTATTTCAACAAATTTAACAAGTTTTGGTTATAATAATTTCGTCTTTTCATTTTAAAAACAAACCTGAAGTGTTTGATAGCACAATTCTTTGAATTTTATAATTATTTATTTATAATTCTTAGCGACCGCATACTCTGTATAAATATTAGCGAAGTGTATACCAATTGCTCGGAGAATCAATCTAATTAAATCAATAATTCAAATTAAAATAAATAACTATTGTGTTTAGTAAAATTATCAAATGTGTTCAGTATATTGAGGATTTTCTTAAAAAAACTAAGAATGCGTATCTATGGCCTTTTTAAAGGGTATAATTTTATTTAACTATAGCTATTTTATATTTTTGCTCTGTGTATTGTTTTTATGTATTTCAATTTCAGCTGTTTATCGGTATTTATTTTGCTTTTTTTTCTCATTTCTTTGTCTGGCGTCTAGGGACTTCAGCTGAGCTTTAATGTCGAGAGTTGAGAGTCTGCAATCGATCACAACACAACAGAACTTACAACACCACCATATTCCAAATAAATGTGACTAATCCAATGTTGCGTCGAGTGTCGAGTGTCGAATGTTGCTTTGTTGTTATTTTATCCAATTGATGTTGGGCTTTTGATGTGCACAATTCACAATTCACAGTTCACATGGCCATTGTAAATGCATTGAATGCCGTCGCAATAACATCTTCATATAAATGGCGTTAACACAATTGTATCTGTAGCTAACGGATACCAAACGAGCAGCAACCGTCGGTCTAAACACGCAATGACAACAGACAACCGACAACAGACAACCGACAACCGACAACGATAGCGACAACCGACGATGACGACCTTTCACTGTGGCAACCTGTGCGCGCTGTGTTTGCAGCAGGGCCAAATTTACGTATCTGCCAGATACAAAACAGAGAATCAACCGAATAAAACAAAAAAAAAAAAAACAAACTTCGGCATCAGAAGACAAAAACGACGCTCGCAAAGTTTTGTCAACAATGACAATGATAGCATTGGATTATGCCTGGCTCCACCTACAAAAACCAACAACATGCCGAGAGCTGCCGAGACTCGCACCGAACAGACATGAAAATGCTTGGACCCGGGGACAGATGGAGGGAGCAAATATCATCGTGCCTGCCACCCGCATAAATTTGGCAAAAACTCCACAAACGTCGGCGCACAATCAACTCCAAGAGCAAAAGGGAGCTGAAGACGCAGACAGAGCTACAACAACAAATACAACTACAGCTGCTGTTGCCTTTGCCTTTGCAAACGTATCCGTCAGATACTCGGTATCATTGTGTGTGTGTGTGCAGTTCCAACACACATTCCAGTTGCCGCTGATTCGTCGGATAAAATTCGTATGCTCACACACACACACATACACTCACTTTTAGCTCTCTGGAGTGTGGCAAGCGTGTGTTCACTGTACAGCCGGCATTGCTCATTATCTCCCTCTCTCACTCTCTCTCGCTGAGAGCGGAGGCAGAGGACGCTATTGTCTCTCTCTCTCTTACATGTGTGTGCGTTGCATGTCTGATAATTATCATTGAAAATTTAATTACTTACTTATTATACTCGCTCGCTTATCAGTCACTTTGTGTATTGTTTTATGCCAAGCAAATACTTGAACAACCCTCTCTCTTCTATCCTCTTCTTCTCCATCTCTCTCTCTCTCTCTTTAGCCGTGTCTGTAATTTTGCATAATCGATAATGATTCAATTTTAAGCAGAATTCTGGGTATTAAAATTATTATATGTTTTATAAGTAATTTAATGAATAATATTTACATTAATGGTTAAAATATTTTTTTTTTATTATGATTTCTTTATCAGCGTCATTTCATTAGGATTAATATTGAAGACATGCAATTAAATAATCTTCAATAATCCTTCGATTGCTTTTTTTTATAATATCATTACTTTTTTTTAAATCTAAGTATGCTTATGTCTTTATTAGACATCTTATTATTATATTATAATTTTTTGCGCATTTTAATATTTTTATATTTTATTGTATGCTTTAAATTCTTTCATGAGCTTGATAAAATTATTTAACATTCTGATTTACTTCCGAGCAATAATCGATGTGAACGTTTTCTATATTTTTATTTCAATTCCCAAATGTAAAATATTGTGTATTGGATGAATACAAATTATTAAAACTCGAGCTTAAATTTATGTTACTCTTTTTTTTATTTCATTGTGTTTTATTCTCAGCTCACAAAAAATAAACTACCAGTAATTTTCCAATTCGCAAATGATTTAAGCCTTGATTAATTACCTTACCTACACTGAGAGCCATTGGCCAAGTTGGCAATCTGCTGCACCCGAAAAGTGAGTACCTCCAAAAATTAAATTACTATTGGCAAGCCCTTTGGGCTTTTCTCAATATTCAAAACCTCGCCACATGCAAAGCTCTGTGTGACTTTCTGCTGACGCCCTGTAATTTGGACTGTTTTTTGTTTTTCGCATTAGGATAAAAAGAACAAAGACGAGCGCAAAGAATAACTGTACGTAAAAAATGCGTAAACAAATGAAAATAATAACATGGCCAGCAATAAGTGAGAACGTGAATTGAGAACAGCAATTGGTAGTAGAGGAAGAAGAGTCGCAGTCGCAGTCGCAGTCGCAGTCGCAGTTGTGTTTTCACCTGATCGGCCCGCATCGGCATTTAGGCCAAAGTTACAAATGAAATAAAACAAATTTATGCGTCCAGTTGCTCGTTGTTGGTAGCCAAGTCAAGTTGGCTAACAATTAACCAGCAACCAGTTAAATTAAAACAATGCTAATGGTTGTTGGTAAATGGAAAAATTTAACAAAGAAAATATAATAATAAAGGGGAAATGCTGAAAAGCACTTGCCAGAGCAAACAGGCGTTAAGGTGAAAATTGAAGTGGCGTTGACAGGAAATGCGAAAGAAATGCAAAGACAATAACAACAACGGCTGCTGTTGCTGCTCATTGACTGTGACCCATAATTAAAAGGGCAGTACGCAGTCAACTGGGCTGATTATACGGGATTGGGCCTCAAGATGTGGTACTCCCAACCAATAAGCACAAATGGCTCTCTTACCTTTTACCATTTACCATTTGGCTCTTGGCTCTTACCTCTTCTTGGCCTGTTGCCATCGTTGTTGTCGCTTTAACGCTCCAGTCAGCAAATTATACGGGTGACAAAAACATATTTCAACGCAACAAAAATGGTAGAAGTACACACAGATACACTTACACACACACATACGTACACTCGAGTTTACAGCTCGTAAATGTTTAGTTTGTTGCAGCTGCGCTCACATCTTTTTGACTTTTCGCAATTAATTGCTCAACATTATTATAATCATGCCTTGTTTAATGTAGATACACCCGGTGTGGTCCCCCACACCGTCTCCAACACCAACTCCAACTCCGACTCCGATCCCCAAATCCAACTTCAACTTCAATTCCAGCTCCAACTCCAGCGGCGCAACCTGGCTGTGCTCTAATGAGCGCGTGCTCTCCAACTCGAGCTCCAGCTTCAGCTCCAAAAATAGCTCAAGCTGTTCCCAAAAGGGCCTGTCATTGCAGACAGACAAAACAATAACAATAAAACAATAAATCCAAAAATATCTCTGGTTTGAATACTCTTACTAAATGGCTTTATTAAATTTGTTATTAAAAATGTAAAAAAAAAAATATTTTTTAATATATTTTCTTCATTGTATGAAATTCATTTTTGCAATTTCTACAACCTAAAATGAAGAAACTTTTGTTCTTAATTTATGTGCATATCTATGAGAAAAATGTTTCATAATAATTAAGATATAATCTTTTAGTGTATTCAATCTTCGATGACCTAAAAATATGTGTTACTTTTTTTCAGGTTTTTTTGTAATTATTTTGTTTTTTGGCGCATCAAATTAATCATTTTGCTGTTAAAATAAATAAAAATTGGTATAGTTCGAAATGGATTTCTAACGCTTTTGAGCAGAAATGATATTAATTAATTAGCTAGGCCATGCACTGAGAGATTTAAAAGAGATAAAAAGTGTTAATCAGATTTTAAAAGATAGACAATAGAAGAGAGATATTTATTGAATTTGAATGTTTTTTATTATAAAAAACTAATATTTAATGAAATGAATAATCAATGTTTTAATTCACGTTATTTTTAAAAATGATTTTAAAATTAAATATCTGATTTTTAATTTGAATCATATTTTTTAAAATAAATTAAAATCAATTTATATTTTGAAGCCGAAATTTTAGGATAATTTGCAAATCTTAATCTTATTTTGTAACTTTATAAAATGATGCACTACAATTTTTAGTTTCACATAAATTATAACTAATAAAAACTAAATAATAATTTCTATAAATTGATTTCGTTTGACGCTTGTTAAATTAGCTTTAATTCTTTTACATTCAATTTTTTAAACTGTAACTCAAAATTGAGCAAAGTGTGACGTGTGGCACCCAACAAAGACAAAGGCCAAAGGCAATTTTTCCATTTACGCAATTAATTGGTCGACACTCTGGGCGGTCCACTAATAGATTAAGGGAAACAACAACAACAACACCAATAACAATAACATTAATAGGAAGAGTTGGATATTTTAAATGCGGATTAACATTTTGCCTATTGACTGATTAATATTTAACAGACACTCGCACACTCAAATCACACATCACCCACAATAATAAGATTATTGAGAAACCTTTTGACAAATGTCTTTTAAAGACGAAGGCTAATGGCTTTTTGTGGAGTCCAAGTCAAAAATCAGAATCGAAGAGAGATAGAGGGGACAGGGAAGAGGAGGAGAGGTCGATAAGTGCGATTAGAACCCAATTATAAAGATGAAGATGGGTTGTACTCTCTGAAAATGGGCCTCAACTTACGCTATACAACAAAAGGCTTTTTGATTATAAATATTATGACTCATAAATTTAATTTTATGACTTCTTCTCTCAACACACATGACCAAAAAAAAAACGAAAATAAAAGCAGAAGGTGCCAAAATTATAGAGCTCGGCAAGTGTAATTTAGCCACTCAGAGCTTAAAGAGCTGTAGAGCCGCAGGTTCTTGGACATTTCTTCATCAGGAAAATTGGCCAAAAAGACCATACACTTTAATCAGTTAAATGAACTGTTGAAAATTTGCCACATTTGCAATATAATGATTTTAATGAAGGTTCAGCGGATCGACTCGACACTCTTCCATCGATACTGTCCTCCGGCCACGCGCTGTGTCGCTTGTTTAAACAATAAGCAGGCAACAGGAGATGTTCCCCAGGGCAAAAGCCATTTGACACTAATGTGTTTTGGGCCAAAACATTTGATTATCTCATACTGTATCGTTGCGATGTCAAGGAACTGTAGGTCTAAAAACACAGGCTACACGTATCAGAAACAACGGGTACGATCATCAGCCTGGAATTCTGTTTCCTTTATGCCTCGGGAAACATTAACATCAATTCCCATTCAACCTCTTTTCCCTATTTGATTTTCATTTTTACTTAACGGCTTTTTGTAATCATTAAAATGTATGTGTGTAAATCCATGACCTTGCTCTTGACCAAGTTGATCTGGTTCATTTGCTCTTTCTTTCCCTTGCTCAATGACTCTTATCTTAACTTCATTTATTAAATTCGACTGCCGCTGTGCTTTAACCAGCTGAGATACTCTGATAAGATAAGCTAAGTTGTTTGACTACTGGGTGGCTTTGAAAACTGAGATTGTTTTAAAATCGATTTTGTCCAGATATCTGCATTAAATTGATTTGTATACCCTGTGCTTAAGACAAAATAAATATGTATTAAATATACATTTAAGTTAAAAGCATACCTGTTAAATAATGATTAGTAATAATAATCTTTATTAATTAGTTTATTTCTGTTTAAAAGTCGAACTAATGATTAAGTTACGATTATTTTCGGCTTTGCCCAATTATTTAATGATTTTGATTAAAAAAAATAATATAAAATTATTACAATTATTCAAAAATAATCAGAAATAATCAAAAATAATGAGTATTCGGATTATTATTGATTTTTTCTGATTATTTCTGATTATAATCAAAAGCTTAGGCTACTTTGATTGTGACAATTTAAAATAATATGATTTTTACTAAATAGTCATAAAAAAGCAAATATAATCCAAATGCTCAAAAAGATCAGATTTTATTATTTTTAATTATTTCTGATTATTTTTGAATTATTGTAATAATTTCAGTTTATTTCTGATTTTTGGTAATCGTAATCATTAAATATTTACAAATTTTTCAACAGTGAATTATATAGTCACTACGATTATTTCCAAAAATTATCTAATTGATTAGACATTCTTATCGAAATTCAACACGTATTTATCATATTAAATATATTATTGAATATAGATTTAAGTAAATAGTAAAGAGAGTTCTCTTTCTCCCATCTCCCTCTGGTAGTTTCATGCTGTTTATGGCATTAATAATATCTTCAAGACTCAACAATCTCTGTCAGCTGTCAGCTAATTCTGGGTCTTGTCAACCCCTCGCAAGATGCGTGTGTAATCTGGAGGGAATTGCCTTCATCCCGCATAAACTGGGACTTAATCAAGTGACCAGAAGTAGCGTAGCGCCAGTTCAGTTAGGTGCGACCGATTCAGACGACAATTCGGCTGGCCAGCAGCACGCATGACCTACGACAAGGAAGATGTCGATTCAGATGAAGCTGAAGATGATGGAGGGAGGAAAGGAACAAAGGGGGAAACAAAACCGACGACGACTGTGGCAACTGGCAGACGCCAATATCTTAACTGTTCATGTTGACGTTTAACTTAATTACGATTATGATTACGATTATGATTACGATTACGATGACGATTATGAAGGCGATTATAGAAATGAAAAGTGCAGGCGCAAATCAAAGGATCGACAATTTATTAATATTCAATTAATGTGCACAGACCTTGGTCAACAACAGGTGCTAGCCAGCTTCTTGGCCAGAATGCAACCCGACGACGAAAAGGAATAAAGTAAATAATAACAAAACAATTAATGTAGCTCTGCAAGTTATGACGATCGAGTCGGAGGCACGTAGACGGCACGGGTTCAATTCCCAATTCTGGATGCTCAATTCTTAAACAGACCACGAAAAGGAAGTGGCAAAGACTGTGGCAAGCCGCCAGGCAGCCAGCTGCACTTCTCGCTTATGCTGGCGGCTGCTGCAAGTGGCACACAGCATTGGAGCACACACAACAGATTTACATGCTAGGCGCGCTGCCTGCCACATCACTTGTGGCACGTGCTTTGCATTGAAAGACACAACAAGAGAGTAAGAGAGAGAGGGAAAAAGACTCCTCCCAACGGGTTTTCAATTGAGTCAAGGTGCAAACTTGGCAACTCCAGAAACTCCCACGTTCATTTAGAGCTGCACTCGAAATTGATGCTGCCCCTTTCCCATTTCCCTTCCTGTCTCACTCTCTCTCTCTCGCTCTTCCTCTTTAGAATAACTGCAAATCAAAGGCCTCAATCACATGATCAATCATCTGTCCGTCAGTTTGTTGTGCCCCTTAACACAAAGACTGCAACAATTGCCTTTGACAGTTTTTACCGTTTGTCAATTGTTGTTTATGTCGCGCCCGATTATTTTGAACAGGGAGGATTATCTATCTATTCGTGGAGTGTGAGTGCATCTTTATCCATATCAATTTTTGCATATGCTCATGTGATTGATACCTCTCGAAGTGGTAACTGTGCGAAAACTATTTGCAGCAGCTGTTAATAGATACTTAAATTACAAATATAGACTTGAGAGTTTTTATAAGGATGGGGATTATAAATATAGTGAAAGTATCTTAATAAAATAGCTAAAACAGTTGATGAAAATATAATTTGATTTTTCCTAGAACCTCACACGATTCTTAACATATTTTCGCATAGTGTTTTCTCTAATATGTTTCCTTACAAATTTCCTAAAGCTCAAAGAACTTCAAGGAGATATAAAATTCAACCTCAATTTATAGAGTCATTTGGTCTTTAAAACTAACTAGAAAAAAAAAGATTTGTAAAGTCTTAAAAAAATTAATAGTGCTCAAATAGTTTATTGGAACAGAATAATAATTAATAATAAATCAATTTAGAAGGTGATTTTCTGAATTCGTTTTTCTTTAAAAACTCACCACAAATGTGGGATCAAATAAATTATTATTAATACAGTCGAACTTCCCTAACTCGAATCATCATTATCCACGAAAAAAGTCCGAGTTAGGGAGACTTCGAGTTAGAGAAGTAGAATTGTATGAAATTTGCTTAGTATTGCCACTCGATTTTGTTCGAGTTAGAGAGACTTCGAGTTAGGGAAGTTCGAGTTAGGGAAGTTCGACTGTATTCCCATTTTTTTTAATTTGAAATATAAATTTCATATAAATTAACTATAGTAGTAATTTCAAATTGTATAGATTTTCCTAATCTTAACCACTTTGTGGTAGCTAAAAAATAATAAAATGATTTCAGTTTTTACATGGAACTTTATAATCATAATTATGCTATAATTATTATTCGCAACTATTTGTTGAAAAACTTATTTGCTTAAGTCAACTTTTATCAATACTGTCAAAATGTATTTGCTATTCATATGTTCCACTGAACTTTGCCTATATACATACATATGTGGTCATATCTTGTCACGCTTTTCAGTTTTCAGCAACCAACTCAAAGCAATATATTTTGTGGAACACCTTTGGTCGCGTGCCCACCTTTCCCTGGACTACTATGTATATCTCTGATTTTTGGGCACACGACTCGCTGGTGCTTCGAAAGGCCATAAAAATGAACAAACAAATCCCCACTAATTAGCCAACACTCGCGGGCGTATTATTAAATGCAAATTGGCATAAATGCAGTGGAGAAAAAAGTAGGAAAATGGAAAATACATTTCACATATTGTTTGCCTTTTAATAGCCAAAAGCGAACAAAACCAAACGCCACATAAATAACTGAAATCATTTGGCCCAGAACGACCTCAAAAATAGATACTCTATATCGAATTCGCATCGAAACCAAAAACATTTCATTAGTCAATGTGCATTTAAGGTTGCCTGTGCTTGATTTTAGGGAGGGTTGGTTAGCTAGGTGGCACATCCCCTGGCTAGGGGCGCAACCAAGTTGCAAATAGAATGGAATGCTAATTTTGGGCAGGAAAACGCAATGCAATCTAATGATTATGCTCAATAAATTATATATTTTGACAGACAAACAGAGGGGCAGAAAAAAGTGCCAGTGATTCGTATCTAATAGATAGATAGGTAGATTAATAGATACTCTAAGATAGATAGTTGGATAAATAGATACTCTAAGATAGATAGTTGGATAAATAAAACAAAGCATATCTATATAAATAAGTATATATATTGATAGATAGACGAATAGATTGATTGATATTTTTGAAGAGGAAATACATTTTTTATATATATTTTTTATTTTAAACATAAACATATGTAGATAGATATTCAAAACTAGACACCTATGATGACAGATAGATAGAAAGATAGATAATTAGATATAAGGGTATTAATAATATATTTGAACACACTAAAAGAGAGAAGAGAGCAAATTCCACTGATTTGTATCTAAAAGATGGACAGATCAATAGATACACGAAGATCGTAGCTATGTTCAATTTCAAGCGAAAGATCTGATATCTTAGGACCACACAAACAACTTGACTGGCAATATGTCAATATTTGGCAACTAATTAAATTTTAAATTGAAAGTTAAAAACCAAAACACACTTTTTTAATAGGAAAAACCCACAAAATCACCACAGGCAGCACAAAGAGTGAGAGAGGAGACACTTGAGCAGTCGGCTTGAGGCACGGCAGGAGTCATAAAAAAATCACATACACACACTCAGAGATACTCTGCACACACTTCACACCTCACGACATCGTTGCAGACACATCCTGTGGCGCATGGCACGACCTCTTCTGCTTCTTCTTCTTCTTCTGAGTCTTCATGTTCTCTCGTCTGTCTGGTCATTAGTGTCTGGTCGCAGCTCCGGAGGCGTCTGCATTTGTGTCACCTGCCGAGAGCTCGAGCTAGAGCTGATGTTACAATTACCTGGTAATACGACGACCACAGAATGTCTAACAACAACGGCACAGCTTGCCAAGATGTTTATTATGGCCATGAGCGTCTCTGGGCGTGAGGATCGCCGCTGAGCTGACAACTACTTGGGCGAGGCGAGCGCAGACCAAGAGCTAATATCATCAATTATTCACACTGTGCCACGGAGCACTGTGCCAACTCCACAGTTGGCGAGGGAGCTGCAGTGCAGAAGTGTAGGAGTTGTTTGTTGTGCCATGTGCCAGTTCAACTCTTTACTCCTTTGTTCTACAACTCTGACTGGGCTACTGAGTTCTTGAAGACTCTACAAGAAAGCTTCAGATAAATTAGTTCTACGAATCTCGTTAAGCCCAAGAGCAATTGTCGGTACTCCCGAAACAAAAAATTTTAGAAGATTTGATGAGTTTTAAAATTTATAGAATATAGAATAATAATATAGAATAATATTAAAATTATTAAGGACACAATCGGGTGTGCTACAGAAATCTTTTTCACTTGAATTTGACGTAAATTTGTATGAAATTTACGTCATTTTTCAGGTGAAAGAGATTTGTGTAGCACACCCGTATATAAATACCTTATTTAATACTTTTATCTAAAACTGAAAATAGATTTACCACAGTCGACTTAAAAGGTTTATATTTGACTTTGAAAATATGTTCGAAAACTATAAAATTGTGACGTTTACAGAACACCAACATTCCTGATTATTTGAAGATAATACCCTTAAAAGAAAGTATACTAATTTTAAAATTCACAGAATTTATTTATAATTTTGGAAATGAATTAAGTGTTTTACAAAGTGAAATTTCTGTTTCCTGCAGCTTAAGCTTTATTATTTTTTAGATTTCTAGTTTAAGCGAAATTTTAAAAAAATTATCCATTAATATAGTTAAAGTTAACTTTTCACAAATTCTATCTACCGGAAATGCCACGTATTTAATTACAAAATCTACAAATGTATCTTATCATGGATCTTTAATTCTACCATAACATATAACTTAAGTTCATACAAAAAATGTATTTTAAGCGTTAGTTCCCAGCAATATCCTTCACTAATCTATTGAGGAAACCTTTGTCCCAAAGGTCAACCCAAGATGCCTTTTCACACTGCGAGGTGGGAAGTGTAGGACGAGTAGCTGCTTCCAAGTTGCCTTCATAATAACCCAATATAAATCCAATTAGCACGCTTTTGTCTGAAACGAACACAACTCACAATTTACGGTCGAGAAGGAAGAAAGGAAAAGAAAAGAAGAGAAAGGAAGCAGCAAACGGAAGAAGCGCACAAAGGGAACACTTTAACGCATGGACTCTCTGAGGAAGAGAAAGAGAGAGAGAGAAGAAGAGAGAGAGGGAGAGGGGTGTGTCATCTTTGCGGTGCTGGAAAACTTTATGACTTGTGCTCACCTTTTATGCTCAACCATTAAACGCTATTAGCGAGTATTTAAGGATCACTTTCCTGCTTGCTTTATTCTCTCTCCTTCCCTTTTTTTTTGGGTAGGTCAGAGAGGAGCGTTCCCGTTTCGGGTGTCTAATCTAATAAGCCGCAAACACGCAAACAAGTTCACGTGGGAAAATTGGAGCAATAACAAATTAATAGTCAACTAAACGTGGGTTGATTTTGTAGAAAAGGCATCCCAAGAGGAGGACAGAAGGGAGTTGCAAAAGGTGTGTGTGGGAAGAACTTGAATGCAGCCTGTCGGGTTATTTATGGCACTGTGCAATTGGATATGGGAAGAGCTGGCCAGAACAAGGAAGCAAACGATGCAAAAGCAACGCCCACGCTCAACTCCAAACCAAACGAGAAGACCATCAATTTGCGCATTTTATGTGACATAATCCAGCTCCAACTGGGGAGACTATAAAAGCCTGTGGATGCAGTCGACGTATCCACAGTCTGGCTTGAAATGTGGCAACTGTGTGTACTGCTTCTCCTGCTCAACTGGAGCTCCTTTTCGATTGGCCAAAACAGCAGCGAGTTGGCCAAGAACTGGGATGAGGACGATGATATACCCATTGGCAGCGACAAGGAGCTTTCGGATCTGGTGATTACCACAGCTCTGGGCAAAATCAGGGGCACTATTCTACCCTCCCAGGCTGGACGCAATTTCTATGCCTTTCGGGGAATCCCATATGCCAAGGCACCCGTCGAGAATCTACGCTTCAAGGCGCCGGAGCCCGTGGAGCAGTGGTTTGATATCTTCGATGCCACCTTCGACGGACCCAAGTGTCCGCAGCCCGGACTATTCAGCGAGGACGTGAGCGAGGATTGCCTGCGACTCAATATCTATTCACGCGAACTGCCCAGCGAACTGGATCCGAATCCTAAAAAGCCTGTCCTGGTTTTCATACATCCTGGCGGCTTTTACTCGCTCTCTGGACAGAGCAAGAACTTTGCCGGGCCACAGTATTTCATGGATCGCAATCTGGTGCTGGTTACCTTCAATTACCGCCTGGGCACACTGGGATTCCTGGCCACGGGCACAGAGCAGGCGCCCGGCAACATGGGACTCAAGGATCAGGTTCAATTGCTGCGCTGGCTGAAGCTGCACATCTCCCGATTCGGCGGCAATCCCAATGAGATCACATTGCTCGGCTATGGAGCTGGTGCCATGGCTGTCACTCTGCACATGGTCTCCCCCATGTCCCGGGGTCTCTTCCATCGTGCAATAATGATGAGTGGCGCCGCAACGGGTCAATGGTCCCTGCCACACCATCAAATGGATGTGGCCAAAAAGCAGGCGGCATTGCTGGACTGCAATACGGAGCAAATCAACGAAATGTTGGACTGCCTGAAAGAGGTGAGTAGTACAGTAAACCTACATAACGATTAATAACAAAAAGGGTATCAAAGCTTTCTGATTTTGTTTAAATGAAACTAATGAAGGAATTTCTATACCATTATGGTCTCTGATCCTATAAACTGTTTTATCTTTAAGCATTACTATCAGTTGAGTCAATTTAGTCCTTTACATCATGTGCGTTGATTTCAGATGCTCCAAGAGCTAGACCCTTTAAGTTTGAAATGTAAATTCTTGTATTAATATTAAATATATTAATATAAAAATATATTTGAAAGAGATATAGTCTTGAGAGTCGGTTTTATCTTTCTAATTATAATCTTTGAAAATTTCACTACGATCACTTAATAAACAAAGTAGTTAATTAGAAAAATCGTTGATCTCAAATACTTTAAGAGCTAGAGACTAAAAATCTGGAATGTTCCTGTACAAAAAGTACGTTAAAGATCAGTTTTCAATTTGCTCTCAATCAAAAGTCTTAAATTTTAGTATGCGAATAATTTACTATGCTCACTATAAGCCCTGAAAATTCCATCACGATCGGTTTGAAATAACATAAGTTACTCAAAAAGTTGTTTGATCTTTAATAACTAGAGAAAATAAGAAAGAAAGTCTTACTTGTAGGTTTCTGTATTAGAAATGCAAGAAATATTTCTGTATTTTCAAATTGCTCACAAATCAAATATATATTTTTTAAGAAAATATCTCATTTTCGATCTTTATCCGCTTGTATCTTATTTCCTATATATGAAACTCAATTCGTAGAAACATTATCTGGAATATGCCAACACGCTGCCGCACATGTTTGACTTTGGACGCAGCAATCCATTGATTTTGTGGAAACCCGTCATCGAGCCGGACTTTGGTCAGGAGCGTTTTCTCATTGAGGATCCTGTGCGCAGTTACCAGAATGGCGATCACATGAAGATACCCATTATCACAGGCATGACCAAAGATGAGTTTGTGGGCCCAGCCATATGTGAGTTGAAAAAGATAATCCATCTACATCTAGAACTAATCAAATAACTAAACTTAGCTATACTGCAAAGTCCTGCTCTGCTGGCCGCGTTGAATGACAACTTTGATAGTTTGGCGCCCATATGTTTCCTCTTCAATGCCAGCAATCCACGTGCCCAGAACATTAGCCAGGAGTTGAGACAACATTACTTTGGAGATCAACCCATCACTGCGAATAGTTCGCTGGAGTCACTGGCGGCGCTCTACTCGGATGCCCTAACAGGATTTGGAATACATCGATTTATTCATCTGGCAGCGAGGGCCACGAAGGTCTACTACTATCGCTTTGCCTATCAAGGAGGACGCAGTCACATCCATTATCCGGAGGATGCACCCTACGGCGTAGTGCATCACGATGATCTGATGTATTTGTTTGTGGAGCCCTCGATCAGTCGCATGTTCACAGAGGACGACGACGAGTTTCGCATGGTCGACATCATGACACGCATGATCTCGGCCTTCGCCTACAAGGGGTAAGTGGAATGATTTCAGTCTCGATCCATCCTAAGAGTCCCTTCTTCCACAGCGATCCCAATAAGCCCACCGATCTGCAACTTCGCGATATTCGCTGGCGACCTTTCAGTTTCAAGAAGCGATACTATCTGGACATTGGCGATGAGATTACTCTTAAGGAGAATCTCAACTCGGAACGCTACGAGCTCTGGAAGCGTCTATTTCCCCTCAACTGGCGACGTCAGACAAAGGATCATTGGTTCATCTGAACCAGCAGCTCTTGTGACCTACTGTACGAGTGCTTCCAACTCTTCGTTTCATTAAAATTTATGCAATTTGGCAATTTACATTTTGTGTTTAGTGTTTTGTTTTTCCTCCTTCTCTTTCATCCCTTCCCTCAGTTGTCGCTTGTTTTTTTTACAGTTGCCAAGTGATAAACCAATTGGCATAATTTTTAGTTTTTCAGTTCCAATTCGATGTCTCCCCATAAGTTGTTTATGTTTTGTTTCTGTTTTTCGGTAGGTGTGCGTGTCATCACTGTGTGGGTGCATATATTATATGTATTAGGGCAATCGTCAGTCGGAGTCGATAGCATTGGTACGTGTCGTCCCAGTGATCGCGTGCCATGAAACACACTGAGAGAAATTAGAGTGAACAGGACTTACTTTGTAAATTGATTAAATTATATGGAGTTATTCTGAACAACTATTAATAATTTAGTTACTGTGTAAAGCAGCGGTGGGCACGCAGCGTCTCCGGGAGCAGCGGCTGCTTCCAACTTAGGTAGACTCTTTAAAAAGATATTAAACTTCAGATTGAATAACACTTTAAAGCATTTATTTATATTAATAGTTTTACAACATAAATATCAATAATAAATTTGATTTCATATTTCTAACTATTTTGCCCCGTCAATTTCTGATTCTTTATCTCATTTTCTTAGCTGAGTCCTCTGCTTTAATTATACAATATATAAACTAATAACAAGTTTTTAGAACGTAATTTATTTTCTATTTTTATTTCCAATTTTAAATATTTTCTCTTGGCATTCCGTTAATTTCTCCCAGTGTAGCCCACTCGTTCAATGCCACACACACTTCGATAGTCGGACTCACACTTCAACACACCGACAACACATTTTGTGGCAGCACAGCACACAGATGTTGCCCATCCCCCCAAAAAAAACAAAGCTACCCATTGTTGCATTTGTGAGTTGTGGCAACCTCGCAGCCTATTTTCATTTTTATTGCTCTTATCGGAGTTTGGTTACGCTTGACAGCATGACAATGTCAAAAGGCGACCGCCTCATCATCCACATCCACATCGTATTGGACTTTTGAGTGTCCTGCACAGAGTCGACTCATTAGCATAGAACAACACATGACGCTCAACACGTCGAGAGAGGGAGAGACAGCAAGTCAATGCCAATTGGGAAGAGTTCTTGAATTCCAACAGGGCAATGAGTCACGCCATAGCATCATCACATCACATCACATCGCATACTCGTAGATCCTGTGAGGGTGTTCCGACTACCCAGTTGGACTCTATAGTATAACATAATATATTAATTTATGCAAATTGCCTGGTACTGCGGTCTGGATGCATTTCCTATCTGCAGCAATAGATCTGTGTCGCGGGGTTGCACATTTTGATCGTTTCCACTTTAGTTTTAATTGTTTGCCTTGTCAGCGCGGCATATGCCACATGTCTGTCTCCCAATACTCGGATGTCCAGGGGAAAAGCACGTTTCTATAATTTGTTAGACAGCCAAACTGCTTGGCATTCCAATTTCCAGCGAAATATTTCGCGAGGATTTCGATTTCCACGAACTGTTGTGCAAATAAAGTTGTGAGTTTCTTCAGTGACTCCCCATATCAGATGGAACTTGGCTTTCCTATTCCCGCTGTGTCTGAAGAACGCAGCCGCACAAGTCCAAGACTTCGCGTTGACTACACTTTTTTTATTGACTGATGGAAATCGCTCAAAAACAAAGTCTCTATTGAAAAGTCTTTGGCCACAAAATGTAATTAGATTCGCTGCCAGGCACCAGAAAGTCTGCCAACGTCTTAGCCAAACCAAAGACCATGGCCGAGACGGAACCGCAAAACAACTTTGAGGCAACTTCCTTTTGTGGCTTCTTTCTTAGTCGACGCGTGCTTAAAAATAGAGATGGAATCGTGACGAAAATTCGATATATGAAAGTATCTAAAGATATGAAGAAAGGGAAATACTCGACACAATTTTAACTTTATGATAAAGAAGCTATAATCTGATTTATAGTACCAAATATCTTTAAGAAGGTAGCACATGTAAAAATAA